>WBMZ01018520.1:0-16849 GCA_013400975.1 Atrichornis clamosus | reverse complement strand
GTCGGTGGCGCGGGTGGAAGGCGCGGGGCTGGCGCTCCGAGCGGGCGCGCAGCTCCCGCCCGGCACGGCCCTGCCCGCGGAGCCTCCGCGGGGCCGCAACAGGTCCGCCGCAGCGCGGGCGAACACTGACCTCCAGAGGGCCCGGCGCGGAAATTCAGGGATGAGAACCCCTCCTGGGCCCTGGGACGCGGCGCGGGAGGTGCTGGTGGAAGCGAGGCACGGCTGGGCAGGTGCGAGCGGTGGCCGTGGCTGATAAAGCGATTTCACAGCAGCGCGATCCCACGAAGAGTTCGCCGTATGAGAAGACACACCTGAGTTTCAACACGGATGCGGTTGTTTTAGGAGCTTAAATGAACAAAGTCAAAACACACAAACTTACGTCTTCTCCAGCAGAGATGAGGAACTGGAGTGAGGAGTGAGCTTGTAACCCACAGATCACAGTGAGCACCATGTCCCTGCACTGATGTGTTGGGTCCTGCCAGAGGCAGGGTGGGAGGGAACGTGGTCCAGCAATGGGCAAGTCCCACCACGTGGGTGGTTGGACCTGGAGAACTCAAGTAGCAGAACACTCTTTTGAGGTCAAACTCTTGAAAGGGAAAGCACAGGAAAAGTAGAGATTTTCGGCTGTTCTCTTGAGCACCACCTTGGTGCCACACAAATTGAAGGCTTCCCAGCATCCTGGTATAAACAAAGGCTTCTGCCCTCGGTTTTGGAGGAGGTTCTCAGGCTACACTTCTGGCACCTTCCTGGTACATGGATTCACAGTAAAGCCTGGATAGAGGCAGAGAGGCAGCAGCACACAGCTCAGCCCAGCTGGACAGTCGGCAGTGCCCCAATAAACGGACAGGGCACCTCCCAGAATCACCACAGCCCTGAGTCACCACATTTCAGTTTACTGTGATGAATGGTAAAACATCTCTTGCTCTAGAGGAGAGGATAATACAGCTTCAGATGTTGGCCAGCCAAAGAACACTGGTGGCTGCTGCTCCTTGTGGTAAGGAGGGAGCATCTGGGGCAGGATGTCTTTGGAAAGCTCTGGCATTAGTGATCTCATTTAATGACCCATTTAAGTTCTCATTGAATTCAATGAAAAACTCCCGTTGACTTCCATGAGAAGGGCCATACTCTGAATTTAAAAAAGTAAATTCTCTTTTTCCCAAGGGAGAGCAGCTACTGCTTTAGAAGAATAATTACCACAGTGGAGATAAGCAAGAAAAAGCCTGTAGTGTTTACTTGTTTCAGGCAGTTTTGAGCATATGATTAAGTGGTGGTACAAGTTGTTTGTCAATTTTTGCTCTGCAATTCTTTTTAATTCCACTTCTTTCCAAGTGCCAGTGTTTAAAATGTCAGCCTTGACTTTGAATATTGTTGCTCTTTTCACCACCACCTTGATGCAATTTGCAATAATTGAACACACAGATTTTCTTTTTTTTTTTCATATTGCAACATAGTGGAGAAAGCTTTTCAGACAGATTTTTTGACTCCTTAAAGGCAGAATGCTGTGAGTCACAAAACTGTGGCAGGCACTACACAAACATTATGTGCATATTTGTACTTATTCCTTTAATAACTTTGAGGGAAGAGAAAGATCAAATGCTGCATTACTTGACACTGAGTGTTTTGGCTGACACATATAAGTATTATGAACCAAAAAAAGAAGAGCAAAAGAAGTTTTATGGGGGGGGGGGGTTGCTGATACTATTGATTTTTACATGAAAAAATGCCTCTTTTTCCCCTTCACATGCTTTAGTAGCAGATTGTAGCCCAAAGCCCTAAGATAGATGTGCTTCCCTTGCACACTCATACATATCCATGCATGTAAGTGCCTTGTGCACCGTCGCATGAAGGCTTTTAGATGACATTCTCCCAGCACACATACTCACTAAGCAAACAAAGCTCTCACCCAAGGAATATGATGGATTCAAAACAGTAGACAGGTGGTTATTGTAAAATCTAATTTCAAATCTGCATATGGCTGATGCTCTGATTAAGCTCTGCTTCTACAGCACTCAGAATAAACAGATCCATTTGACATGATGACAACATAACCTTTGGATGTCCTTTGCTGTGCACACTCTGTGTCTGATCAGACACATTCCATACTTCCCACATATAATGGCTGTGATGCAGATGGTGAGGCTTGCAAATGCAGAATTTTCAAGCAGAAAACAAGGAAATGAATACTGCTTTTGCAGAACATGATTTTATTATAGATTTCTATTCTTATTAATACACATTGGGAATAACATCAACTACAGTCAAAGCATGCACTCGATTCATTACAATCAGCCCAGCAAGTAGCAAAATCTACCTCCAGCACAGCAAATCAGTTCAGCAGCTTCTCAGACAAACCAAACCAGGGCTATTGGTATTCAGAATGCCATGCCATGCCCAAACCTACCCAAAGACTTTCAGTTTCTTCATGCCTTAAAGTTAAGAGAGAAGAGCATCACTCTGAAAAAGAAAGCAAAGGAAGGCAATCTGATGGCTATTTCAAAGCATCTTCATTTGAGTCCTACTAAAGTAATTGACAGTGCTTTCTGCTGCAAGGGGGAAGCAGGAAGAAAAGTGGCTATACAAGGTAAGATGAGGTGTCTTCCTCTGCTGTGCTTTTGTCAAATCCTTATTATCACCACTTGAACCTGCTGGAATCGCCAGCTACCACTCTGCCTAAAAATAAGCTTCTTATCTCCAGATGTTTTTATAAAAGGCAAGCCACTGTAGCTGGTGCTTCCCCACTGCTGTTGGCAGCAGATAAAGGTCCAGCTTCTCTTGTTGTTACAGAATTGGCTTCATTTCCTTGCAGCATCATCCCTCCAAAAAAGGTACCTGCAATTCAGTCTTCAGAACCATCTCTAGCAACATGTTTGTCTCCCTATAGGTTTTGTGGAAATGCAACTTCTTTCCTTCTGTGGTTTTTCAGGCCTTTTTCTGCCTTAGGTTTGTACCCCAAAGGCACAAGTCCATGAATTTTTGTTCAGAAGTTCTGGGCAACCAGGAGCAAGACTATTTCCTACAACCTGCACCCGGGAGAGGCCCCACACTCGCAGTCTTCAGCAGCAAGGATTAGCTTTGGCTTTGCCATAGGGATCTGTATTTATTCTAGCTCTAGGACTGACTCAGTGTCAGGGGCAGTGTCACAGAATGCCTGAAGTGATCTGAGCTGAGCTCTGCCTCCTGCTGATGGCAAAGCTGCAAGCTCAACCCTGCCGGCTGCCTCCCAGGCTCATGTGCTGTTCCCTTCAATCCTTTCTCCCAAATTCCCGCCTGGCATCATGCCCAGACAGCTTAGTTTGTAGTAGGGAAAGGTTTCCCCCTTCTCCTAAATCATTCCTGGTGTACCTCAGGGGTCAGCAAGAGGCCTGGGCCCCAGTGCCTCTGTCCCAGGCTCTAGTCCCTTGAGGCACGAGAGGGTCACAGCAACTGATCGTGTCTCAGTGATGATGCAGTTTCCAGCAGGAACTGGGCTGACATCAGTGTGACAGACAGATTCCAGCTAGTGACAAAAGGGGAAGGTACTACAACCCATTTCCATGACTCACTCAGCCTTTGGTCTCAGCTGCCTCTAAATGAGCCCATCAACACCACAGACACCTGTGAATCTGTGTAATTTGAACTTCCCAGGCTTCTGCATTTCCAGTAGCCAACTGCTCTTTAGATTTCATTGCATCTCCTTCCTTCTTCCCTACAATTTTCCTAAGCTCTTATCCCTTTCTGGTTTGGCACTACCTACCCTGGGCTCTCCCTCTTGTCACATCTCCCAGACCCAACCCACGCCTGTAGCCAGGAGGAACCGGCTGGTGCTGTGCCCTGGAAAGTTCTCCTCTGCTTCACTTCACAAACAGCCTCTGCTGATGCTGCATCATGTGGCACATCTGGGTTATTAACTGGCCACCTGGCAGCTCCCTAATTGGCAATATCAGTAAAAGCACATTTTTCTCTTCTCTTAAGTCTCCAGATAAAGCAGTTAAATTTGATCTAAAATCTCACATCGTCATTGCCTCATATAATTTGTAATGGCCTTGCCTATGCCATAAAAAATGACAGCTACTTTTTTGCACTCACACACTTTCTAGTTTGTCTTTAACATACACTCTGGCAGGGAACTGAATGACACAGCATAATCTGCTAAAGCTTTTTCTATGGTAAACAGAGATAAAAACCACAGCCAAAGGGCACGCAGGCTCTGAGGAAGCAAGCACCGTGTATTATTGTACCAAGCACTCGAATCCAAGCTCCTGCTCAAAGGAAAGGTGTCCCGGAGGGAGCTGTCACTGCCCCGTGAGGCCATGCTCCATTCCAACACGCTGACCACGGCCCAGCACCAGGCCGGCACAGCAGAGCTCTCGGTGGCTTCACACGGTGTCACTTGTGCGAGGCGAGTGTCATCAGCTGGACGTGTTCAGGGGACATGGTGACTGCTAGGTCACGTGTGTAAATACGGATCCGAGGCCGTGTTCTCTCAGTGACCTCATTTTGCCATAAAGACAGGACCTCTGTGACCCATGACTCCCTCGCTCGCAGGGTCCCCCCGACTCGGCACAGCCTCAGCAGGGCGAGAGAGCCTCGAGAAGGCACAGCGCCACCGAGACTGCTCTGCTTTGGAACTCGCTCCCTGCACTGAGGCCAAAAAAAGCTTGGATACGGTAGGCTTTGGGTCATGCTAAAAAGCCTAGAGTATTTTCAGACTTCCGAGGAGAGCGCATTGTATTTATAGGAAAGTTTAGTTCTCCAGTTGCCTTTGTAATTCATTTTGTTTATGACTGGTTTATTCAGGCTGTAGGGCTGAGGAGTTAGCTGCTAGATTTCTTTTCCATGCTCACATTTCTAACTGTTTGTAGACATAGGACAGAGCTATTTTTGTAATAGAAATCATTACAGAGAGAGTATCTCACAGTCCCCACTGAAGCAAATTCCTAAGGAAGTGAGCTCTGTTTTAAAAGTAAATTTCTACTTCGTATTTGTTTTAATTTAATGACTGAGAAATTAGCGACATCACTCTGAAGCCAAGCAATATCCCCATCTCTCAGGAAGACAAATTCAGTGGAACAAGAGTCACTTCTACCAAGAGGAACTGGGTGGGAGCTGCAGATGTAGCTTCCCAAGCCCCAGGGGATTGAGCGTGATCCTGGTGCAGGGACTGAGCAAATGGAGACAGAACCCCAGCCTTCAAAGTGACACAACTTTAAAGATACTCAAGACACTTTCGGTGCCCACCTTAAAAAGTAAGACAATACCTTCTAAAAAGGCCAGAGTGTGGGATCTTATAGAATAAGGCAAACTCAGTCTCAACATCTTCTCTCTGAGAGTCGGGGACAGAATTGTAAGGTAAATGCTGAGAGCTTTGATTGTGTTACAGACTCATGGATGACTTATTTTAGAACAGTCTCATCCCCTGGAAGTTGTTTGAATAACTGTGCTGTGTCTCTTCCCATTTGATTCACACTGATTAGCAAGTCACAATTCCTATTCATAGGAGCATTACAAACTACATCAAACATAGAAAGTGGATGGGGAGGAATTGGCATTTACAGGTTTCTCCTTTCCAGCAGCGACTTAAAGATGTAAGTCAACACAGAAACAGATGTGGTCAAGCACACTGTCTTCAACTGAAGAAGCAAGGCTTTATAACTGAGCCCTGGGCCATGCAGCTGTAAAATATAGGAAAATTATCCAAAAGCATTTAAATATAGCTGGTACAAGAAAAGCCTTCGAATTATGAAACAAATCACCAAAACAGAAAAGTAGAGATTGCTTAGAGCTTTTGGAAAAAACAATATCAACAGCAAAAAAACCCACTTCCAAGCTGCAAAGGAACAGCTACAAGAATAAGTTCAGGACCATTCAGCTGCAAATACCAACTCATCATTTGCAAAAACATGCCCAGGTCAGCTTCAGAATTCAACAGGTTCAGAAGGCCAAGACTACTTTTATGACAAAAGATTCTCTTTCCAATCGTTTCCTCACAGCAGCAGAGACCATGACATCTGGTTTTCCCATTTTGCACATCTCATTAAGCAGATGTCCAAAATACTGTATAATGCAGCAGAGCTAAACTTGGTGGGCTAAAGGGACCATTTGCATCCTAAAGCACTGCATCACTGTAGCTGAGAAATAAATGAAATTCCTGGATATTTCTGTCTTGAAGGAACCTGAGTTTCACCTGTCTGTTTCTGTTGTTGAATTCTTTTCCCCTCCTCTCCATTCTATGCATTTACCCTGTGGTGTTTTCAGCAGGACACAGCTCTGCTGAAGACGGAGGCTGCAAATTCAGCTAAATGCAACAAATATAAAGGAACCGAGTCCCTTCTGAATTAAAATTTCCTTCTCACAAGAAATCTCTTCTCTGGACATTAATGGAAACCAAAATCACTACACACACAGCTGTACGCACTGTGCTCTCTGCCATTCAGAGCCGGCCTTGGAAGGCAAACCTGTTTTCATCACAGACTGAACCAGCCTCATATGCAAAAAGCCTGCTGAAATCCGGGTGATAACAGTCCTCCTTGCTGCTGGGCGTTCTCCTGGGTGTCTGACTGAAAACTCTGTTCTTACAGATCAGATGGGAACACGTTTGATCTCAGGGTTGCTCCCTGTGTTACATAGGTAGCAGCAGGTTATGTTCCTGCCCCGTGATGTGCCCACTAACTTGCAGCTGATCGAGCAATGCTGTCAGGGAAGATGTCCCTGTTCCTGAGCAATGTCCTGGTGGGGGTCCAGCCCCTTCCTGCACCTCATCCCACTGTGCCAATAGCTCAGACTGCATCACCTGCCATGATGGGTGACAAACTGCATTTCCACTGGCTCCAGAAAAGCAGTTTATGTGAGTCAAGGACTGCATTAGCCCTCTCCCAAGGGAGGGAGCTTACTTGTCCTCCTCCCTGCAGCATCCCTTTTACAGCATTGGACTGGAGCCCTCGTTAGCAACACAAATAAGTTTCTAAGCAGAAAAGGGGAAAAAGTAAATCTGATCTCATCCTGGCTTCCTCCCCCACTGGAAGAATTGGAGTGGCTGTGGCCAGCACGTGATTGCCATCTTGTCCCATTCCACAGGGATGCCATTGAAAGGTTATGAAAATACTGTGCAGGAGGGAGAAAGGAGGTGTCCCTCTGCTCCCTTCGCTGCAAGGGCCTGCTCCCTTGTGAGCCCGAACCTATCACAGCGAGCGGAAATCTGCTGAAAACAAACCCTAGGTGCTCTTGAGGGGCAAAGTTGTGCCAGAGCAGTCAGGAAGCATATCCTGGTATGTGCAGGGTTCTGTGTTCAGTGAAGCACCTTATTCACTCAAAATTAACCTTCTGCTCTGCAACTCAGAAGTTTCTGGGGCAGCTGTGTTTGCTGACCTCTGAGAGTGAGCAGTTTTATACAAATAAAATACCTGTGCACTTCACATACAGCTACTCCAGTGGCAGCCAGGCAAATAGATACTCAAACTGCTGCACTGCCAGAGCCCTTTGATATGAAAGTCTCATTTTGAAGCTCTTTATCAGCCAGAGAGATAAACTTCACCACTGAAATGGCCCTTTTTCATGGTCCCTCCAGGTGCCAGAGACAGGTGAACAGCACTTTCACTGCTGGCATTTCAGAAGGCAGTGCTCACACATCTCCTTCCACAAGAGTTACAAGCCTTGACAGCTTTGGCTGAAGAAGTTCATGCAAATCCCGTGGTTCTCCCTCAGAAACACTGACACATTTTCCATTGAGGGCTGACCCTTCTGATGACAATCCAGGTACTTCCATGTTCCCCAAGGTGATCACCTGCCCCTCCTTGCAGCACAGCTGCTGCCTTCCCTTCTTGCCCCTTTCTCCCATCATCTCCCCTCCAGCTTATCTATGTTGTCATTCCGTTGTCACCCTAAGTCAGATACTAATCTCATCCGACAACATCTCATTATAATTAGCTCTTAATTGCCACTTAACACAGGGATCGCATTGGAAGGCCATAACAATTCTTCCTTGAGGAATTATTTGAGTGTTAAAAGCTTGTTATGTGCCCCTGTAGACATTTTGGGTAATGAAAATGATTTCAAGAGGCAAATTTAAAATATTGCTGTGTGCACAAGCTCTGCACACAAGATTTATATGGTTTCTTGGAGCACCAGTAGCATTTCCAAGGAGCAAACCACAGAAGTCAGTGTGTTTTGCTACCAGCCTCCCTCCCTCTCTCCCTCATGCACCCACCATGTCTTTATACTGAAAGTGAGAACGTTTTAAGAAGCACCTGTAAAATGAGGGGTAAATGTCACAGTAAAGTTGCATTGCTGCTGCTGTGCTGGAACTGGCGCCCACAGCCAGGTGCAGCACATCGTGAAGAGTCTGCATTTGGAGGCAGACAGCACTCAAAGAGCCAAGAGATAAACAGACAGACAAAACTCATCCTCAGGCACATATAAAGCTTTGGCCAAGACTTAATTCCTGAACAAGTCAGACTCCTGAGAGAATTGAAAATGGACAATTTGCCAAATTCTTACCAAGATCTCCAGGATTCTTGCAGCAGAAGCTACAACTGAGTGCCAGTGTACTTTATTTAGTCATCTGTCTGTCAGGGCAGCAGTGAGGAGACAGAGAGGCCTGATGATCCTCAAATACTGCCCCATCCACACTGTGCCAACAGGCAGTTTAATGTCTGGAAAACACCACAGGGGAGAAATGGGCTTATTGGCTTCTCAGAGTCTACTGCTGCTGTTCTCCTCCCAACACCCCTTTTTTTTTTACTATCCAGGAGATGTCATTAGTTTTGGTAGGGCCTGAATGGCTGCTTGAGCTCACGGAGCTTCTGGGGAACACATACAGGCTCTGTGCAGAAATATTTTTTTGGAGAAGTGCCCATGATTCACTTACGACTAGTAAGTCTCCCTTTTGAAACACACTTCAATAAACCTCCAAAGCTTGACAAAAAGAGATGCTCAGAAGACACACTCATACCCCCATACAATCACCTCTTGGGCAGCAGCCCCTCTGTCAGCAAATGGACCCAGAGATGAGAACTGCACAAAATACCAGCTCCAGGAAGGCCCCGAAAAAACCCTCCCACAGAAGCCAAGTCTGCACAACCAATTTAAATGAAGACAAAGTCTGTAACGTGCCTTTTCATTTGCTGATGTTTTTATGCCTAAACGTGGTCCTAGGAGGAGAACTTCCAAGAAGCAGTAGGAATATATTCCTAAATGCATTGCACAGCACAGAAAAGTCTTTTGCAACAGAAATAGAGGAATGACTCATTTCCTCTGTAGCGGCTGCTCCGGCATTTCACTTGCACAGGCAGTGGAGCAGCTCCCTGTGCCATGTCAGGGGGAACTGGGAAACTCAAGAGCAGTTTCCAGCATGCTTAAACCTAACTGAATTTTGACTTGCCTTCAAAGCCAGTGATCCCTGATTGTCATCTGGCATAGCATAGGAGACAGATTGGCAAACCGTGCCCAAACACTCCCTCCCTCAATGGGAGTTTTCTATTTCAGCATTTTAATTTTGCACAGGATTAAACAGTGAAAGAGCGAGCCAAGAGTTGCCCTCACTGTTGCCTTCCCCTGAAGCAGTAAGCACAGGGATTTGCCAGTGAATTCAGCTCCAAGTTTCTCTTCTCCCCTACTTGAAACTGAAAGGAGTGGACTGAAATTGCAGGGGAGAAGTGAGCTATCAGTTGGACTTCACTACAGTTCTTCCTGTTTCTACAGTTACTTGGTTCCAGTCAGTACAGTGAGACTTTTCAAAGCGACTCCTCCACTTTCTCCCCTAGGAATCCATCATAAGGGTGATTTTTATTCTTTAATTGGATAGCTGGTAATCTTTGCAGCATAATCTCCATCAAGCCTGTCTGCTCAATTCCTTACAACCCCTTTCTTTCCCCCGCCCCCAACCCAGATTATTGTATGGACTCTGTGGCAGGGTTAAAAGCCAATAGAGAATCACAAGTATCATGAAAACACTAGGGAACCCTTATCACATCCACCCCAGACCAGAGAGCTGAGTATTCGCTATGCAGCTCTGGTCCCATTTTTTCAGAGGAGTTTGGTTTTGTGGGGGGGTTTTTTTGAGGCAGGGGGAACTCCCAGGGGTCTGAAGAAAAGCAGCCTGTAATTGGAGTACACAGAAATTTTCCGTGTCTCTGAATCAGCATTGCTATCCTTTAAAAGGAGAAAAAACAAGGCTTCCTTAACACACAGACTGGTACACGATGACATTTGATTCACACGTGTTGGTAACAACATTTAAGCGTTTTGCATATAAATCATTACTGGAATCCACAGGCTGTTTACAGACACACAGCACACATTACCTCTAGCTTTGAATCTCGTACAGAGCAGTTGCAAATATGCCAGTCCTTGGTTACTTATTTAAAATAGGGCACTGCAGGCACATGCACAAGTGCAGAGGTAGTTTCTTAATCAGGCATCTCATATGTTTGAGAAACCCAGATAGATCTATCCATGGTCAGCCATACCCTGGGTTTTGTGGGAAGGTACTTCAACCTCTGGAGTAAGCACTGAAGGCAAATCCTTGTACTTTAAGGGGTGCTAGTCCTTCTTCATTCCTTGACCACCAGCTTCCCCGTTTGTAATGCTCCCAACGAAAGTGGGACTGGCTGCTCTTCTGCCAGCTACTGAAATTATGTCACTTACCTCAGGGAAGACTCACCAGGCAGACATTTAAAGAGGTGACACAGGAAATAAACCAGCCTGGAACAGCAAATTTCCCGTGTCTGGACTCTTTTGGAGCCTTACAAAAATGGGATGCACAAATAAAAGTCCCTTCCCTTCCAGGCAGCTTTAACTTGCATTAGCAGTATTTAATCAGCAATTCACTGCTGACCTTGGCTGCTTTACAGAAGAGGTATTTGCACAAGGATGGAAAGATTTTAAACAATTTATCCAATGAGTTGGATGCAAACAGGCCTTTCCTTAAACACCAAGCTTGAAAATCCTTAGGTCAGTTAATTTTTTGTTAACAGATTTATCACAAAAGGAAAGTCCTGTGTTTCTTTTCTGAATAGAAACTCAGGCTTCAACCAGAGGAATATTTCAGAGCAAGGAATGAAGGAAGACCAAAGGATGGTTATTGCTCTTAAAGGAAGCCACTAATAAGAGATAATCTTATCAGAGATGAAGTTCTAAATACATTTTCACCATGTTGACTTGGGTGGCTGAGTGTTGACACTAAATCTTGACATTTTTCCAGTCTTTGCCAGTAAGAAGCCCGCTGGCAGCTGGGTTGCTCCATGCTGTGCCAGCAAACTGCTGCCCTTCTCCCAGAAGCTACTCCCTGCGAGGTAAAAGCAGGCACACAAAGACCTGGAGATAGCTACTTCCAGCCTAGCTTTGATTCAGTGATTAAAAAGCTCAGGGTCTTACTGTTATTTCATTAATAGGGAACATCAGCACAAGCCATGAGTGCATAGCTCTAGAATCTTACCAAAGACTAATAAAGCACAGGTAATTTGCTGGCTCACCCACAAAACTCCTGCTGGCTTCAGCTGGACTTTTTCCATATTTAATAAAGCACAACCTACATGGTTTGAAATAGAGACGTGTCTGTACATGCCAGGCTGAAGAGATCACACAGATACTGTGAAATGAAGCTTTTCATTAAGCACCAGAAGAAGCAGATTGGCAGCAACCTAAAACTGGAGCCAAGGAAACAAGAACTCTGAGCAGGACAACCACAAACCCCAACGTGTTCTATTTCAACCATCAGCAACACCACAGACAGTGCCAGCTGCGCTCTCCTCTCTCTTCTGGCTTTCCTCCCATGTCCCTCTGCACAACTCCCAAGGTGTGGACTTCCTACTTTGCCATCGTTTTGCCACTTTAGTAACCTCCTCCCCTAAAGAGCACATAAACCTGCCAATCACAGTTCTGCGGCTGCGGGTAGCTGTTACTGAAGAAAAGGTAACAAGGAATTTAAGTCTTGAGGCACAGGTGCTTTAACACAGTTGTTTATTATTACAGTGAAATAGTCAAACAAAACCACCAACTTTTAATGGAAACAATGAAAGTGCAAATGTATTTTGGCATTAAATAGGAAATGAGTTCAAACATTTCATTAAAACGGGCTGACACTTTGAGCCTATAAACACTTTAAAACAACCAAAACAATAGCAGCTGAACACTTCAGTTTTATCTTTGGTCTTATGATTAACTAGCAAAAAATAGTTGTACCAGGAATGTCCATTACAAACAGACACTTAAAATTTACATTACTCTGTCGAGATTCAAAATCAAAAGAGGAATGTTTGCAAGATATTTGGTCAGATAAAATATAATGCCTTTGAGAAATACACAGCATTTTTCAATACAAAATGAAATCACATGTATGAATTTTGGTACTGTGAATGAACGTATTCTCTCACAGGTATGACTCCTCTTCCCAATTAACGTTCAATAAAAACAACTTCATTTGCATAGTCTTTGCAAAATTAGGATGCAGGCAAGAGAACCAAGAGCCCACATTAGTGCTAAGTAATATGCTCTTTCTTCTGTGTTTGTGTTTCTGTTTACACACACAGAGGCAACCCTACTGAATCTATGGTACATTATAACAGCTACAGCCTTAGCAAACAGGTATTCATAGCCTTGTTGTGTGTCCATGGGCTGGGAGAGGAGGAAGAAGGCAAAAGGCCCACGGGATTACTCATATGGGACAAGTTCTCTGTACACCTCCCTGCAGATAAGGCCCTCTAACAGCTCCAGCACACAGCAGGTACCAGTGCTGTCACGTTTGCTGTGGAATAAGATGAATACTGTAACAGAACCCAACTTTTATCAGCTCCTTTTGTCAGTCATATTCATGAAAGCATGCTTCATAGCAGATAAGGAAAATACATTTAATATCTCAGTTGTACAACTGAGCCACCAAGTGCACACACATTGCCTCATGGCAGGAAGCCTCCTCACTTCAGAAAAGCTTGCCCAAGCCTAAGGTGAAAGCAAACACATGCATTTTCTCCATCACAAACTCAAAAAATGCCTTGCTGAGCAAAAACTCACATTGAAGATCTGCCTGCATGGCTAATAAATTGAGGGTTTGCCTCACTTTTTACCCTGATGGATTCAGCTGCTTTGGAAGTATTGTCAAAGCACAACCCACTTCAACCTCTTTTCCCTACACTCAAAATCTGCTTCCTTTCAATAGTTCTCCTCCAATTTTACCCCATGTCCTTAGGCTTGTTTGCAGTGCACCTTCACTGAGAGTTTACCATCATCATCACTCACCCCTCAGCCCAACTTTCATTTTCTAAACTATTTACATTCTCCACCATCTCTCCTTGTCATGCATTTTCCAATGCAGCTCTCTGCGCCTGGTCTTTTAGTGAGAAAGTAATTACCAAGTCTATTACAGATTTCCATGTATTGTGGCAACACTAAACAACTGTGCAGCCCTTTCCAGAGAAAAGATCCCTTTTCAGAGACAGGGATGCAGTGATGTAAACAGACAGACAGCCGACTGAAGTGGTCCTGACACCAGAATTAACAGCTCAAGGGCTTTTATGTCATGAGTTAGGGCAGCCACAATACCCTGGGCTGGTCATCTAGTTCTTCGTTGGGCAAAAGATTCAATGGCTTTGATTGCAGAGCTGCATCTTATTTTAAATACCAAATAACACAAGCTTGCAAAAATAGTACATATCATGGTTTGCTACCAAAAAAAAACCACCAAAAACCACCTGGAAACAGCAATGTAGCTGACTTAGTCTTAAATACCATGTGCAAAGAACATTTGATCAATACTACCTATAAATACACTATTTGTATTTGTAGAAAGAAGCACAGTGCTTCGAATACAAAAATAACCCAGCTTGTGGGTGTGACCTATGCCATAATTACCTGAAAATAAGACTGCAAGAGCAGTTAAAAAAATAGAAGTAGGCAAACATCTGCCTAGGGAGTGCTTCCATTTAGAAAAATAGATTTTTATAAAGTCTCATAGATTTTGAAAATGTTTGTTTCATGCTCAGATGCACAGAACTGTGAATAAGGCACACCAATACATCAGGGAGAGGAGGAGCAGATTCGTAGCTTCAAGTTATCCTAAAGCTTCCCAGAAGTTACACTTGGTCCTTCACAATCCATTTCAGAGTGCTCACCTAGGACACAGCATCGCAGGTAATAAGGCACATGCTCAGCTTCCTGAGCACCAGCATGTTCAGCAACACATTTTGGGCCTTAATACATCAAATACTTGAGCAGGTGACCAAATAAAGCAAGGATCTGAAATTCTGAATTTGACAACACCCTGGCACACCTGAACTGGGAGCTAAGGACACTTGCAAAGCTGGCTGCATTACAACTCAGTAGGCTATTCCAGCAACTGGGACATAACCAGGCAAAAAGTGGCAATTATCTGCCTGATATTTATACTTAGAGGACCAGAACCCATAGCCTAAGACTGCCACTATACCATGAATCAGTGCTAAACAATTTTGAAGTACCCTGAAATATTTTGCTTCCTCCTCCCCATGATAACATAACAATCTGCTATATCACAGCACTAGAAAATCACATCAGGTTCAAACACTGACACAGTGAGACAACTGGTTAGGCAGTCATCCAAAAATCTTACCAAACTCCTACCAAGGAGAGGTGCAACAGTCAGCTTATGGCACTGAGATTTGGATGGTTTAAAGGTTTGTTCCAAAAAGTAATACAGAATTTCTTACTTTTGTTGTTGGTCCTTGAGGTAAAGCATATTCTAAGAAAGTAATACTTGAATACAGAAACAAATAATAAAACTCAACTAGAACCCACAAACAAATAAACATCAGAGTATTTCTTTTAAAAGGTTTTCCTTGGGATGACTGAAACACCACTCCTTTAACAAAATACTCATGCCTCCTCCATAGCAATATTTAGTGCAGCCAATTATCCTAAAAATAAGGCCTTTGTGAAAATAAAGTGCTATTTGTTTCCTTTTATCGGCATTTCAATCCTTCGGTATAACCTTCACTTGAACACAGAAACATGCAACTAGATTCTTCATGTTATCAGAGTGGTTTCACTTCTTCCCTCAAGTTTACATTAACATGTGTTACATTTCTATTCAGCACAATGTGCTTGATTACACAGGAAATTTAAAGCATGGCACTGAGCATTTCAAACTGTGATCCACATCCATGCTCCAGTGCTCATCACATTTTAAGAACATCTTAGTACACTGAAGGGGGATTGTTTGCACTTAAAGGATTTTTAAATCCCAAATGGATTTTGTGTCATAAAAAGCAAATCTCAGAAAGATATCCGTTTTGCCACTAAGGCAAAAAGTTAACGTGGATTTCGAAAAATGTCAGTTTGAGCCTTTTAGTTTGCAAACTGTCAACTGAACGCAACACTTCACGACTAAGGCATTTCCCCAGAAATTTCAAAATTTTCCCATGTACAATGAATGTGATTAAAGAACAAGAACCACAATTTCAGTAAGTCTTTGCCTCCAGTTTTAGTCATCTCAGGTCAGGGACAGAACCACAGAACCACATTTCATCGGCCCCACCTTCCTCAGGCAGATGCAGGCTCTTGAAGGACCAGCAGGCTGGGAGTGTGCGATGGATGGAAGGGTCCTGGGGTGACACCAGCTCACCCAGCCACCGGCTCACTCTCCCGGTGGCTCCTGCTTGGCCTCAGCCATGTGCCGGCATAGGGTGGGCACCGGTCGCAAGTAGCGGGGACTGCTGTACATCCTGATGATGTGTGGGGCCTGGATCCAGGTGCTGATCAGCTGGAAGGCTACAAGGTCCAGCGTGGGCCCATCGAAGGCAGACAGCAAATTCACAGGGGCCGCTTCCTTGAGGAACCGGGGCAGTGCCACAGCCTCAGGGATGCTGGTGTTGCCCAGGAAGAAATCCATCAGCACCTGCTTGCGCAGGCAGTCCCTGAGGTACAGCACCAGGTCCTCCAGCCGCTCCACCAGGAATCGCTCATCCCAGGCCTCCAAGGGCCCCTGCAGCAGCAGGGAGAAGAGGGCCGTCTTCAGTATGTAGGAGGAGAGCACCCGGCCCCACTGGGAGCAGAAGGGCTCCTCCAGGCCATGGCCACGGAGGTCCCGCAGGCCCTTGAGGATCTGCAGGCACTTGAGGTGGCAGGAGGAGGCCGGGGCTTGTTCCTTCAGCCAGCCCAGCAGTCGCTGCTCCTGCCGCGAGGCATTGAGGCCCCAGAGAGCCTCGGGGGCCTGGGTGCCCTGTGGTCCCTCCGGCGGCAGGGCCACGAGGTAGAGCGCGTCGCCGAGGGGGATGGCTGGGATGAGGCGCACGGCCATGGAGATGTGGCAGCAGACGTAGTCGGAGCAAGGCAGGATGTGCAGGGTGGGTGGATGCCCGGGGCAGGCCGAGAGACTGATGCGGCAGCGCTCCTGCAGCCGGTACCGCACGGCGCCCAGGCAGCGCTGCAGGTGGCCCTGGAACCAGCGCAGCACCAGTCCCGACGAGAGGTGACTGCGGCCCTGCAGCTCCACGCAGAAGCCCTCGGCGAAGGGCCGGCAGCGTCGTGTCCAGCCGTCCCTCGCCCGCAGGCCGCAGACGAAGGCGCCGCATGGCCCCAGCCCGTCGGCACGGCGTGGCTGAGGCTCCAGGTGCGGCGGTAGCCGCAGGGGCACCAGGATGTCGAAGCAGTCGGGGCTGCGCACCTTGTGCTGCTCGTAGGCGCTGCCGATGCGCACGAAGTCCCCGCGCAGGCTGAGGGCCAGCGGGCCGGGCTGCAGCCCCTGCGCCTTGGCGGCGCGCACCAGCTCGGCCACCACCCGCCCCACGTGTGCCTTGCTGTGCCCCAGCACGTGGGGCGACACCCGCAGCTGCCGCGCGTGGAACTGCTCCAGGGCTCCGCGCCGCACCCCCGCCGCCCACCGCGCCCCGCCGCGCCGGGGACC
>WBMZ01018518.1:0-17375 GCA_013400975.1 Atrichornis clamosus | reverse complement strand
TGTATGTATATATGTATTTATCTTCATCTGCTCTTGTCAAACCCCACCTGCAGAGCTGTGTCCAGCCCTGGGCACAGCACAGGAAGGACCTGGAGCTGCTGGAGAGAGTCCAGAGGAGGCCACGGAGCTGCTCCGAGGGCTGGAGCCCCTCTGCTCTGGAACCAGGCTGGGAGAGCTGGGGGTGTTCACCTGGAGAAGAGAAGGCTCCAGGGAGAGCTCAGAGCCCCTTCCAGGGCCTAAAGGGGCTCCAGGAGAGCTGGAGAGGGACTTGGGACAAGGGTTGGAGGGACAGGACAAGGGGGAATGGCTTCCCACTGCCAGAGGGCAGGGATAGATGGGATATTGGGAAGGAATTGTTCCCTGTGAGGGTGGGGAGGCCCTGGCACAGGTTGCCCAGAGTAGCTATGGATGCCCATCCCTGGAAGTGTTCCAGGCCAGGTTAGACAGGGCTTGGAGCACCCTGGGATGGTGGAAGGTGTCCCTACCCATGACAGGGGTGGCACTGGGTGGGCTTTAAGGTCCCAACCCAAACCATTCTGGGATTCTCCATGTACTTCTGAAAAAGTCACTTTTCCCACACTTTCTCACTTCTTTCAGCTTTAGAAGCTTTCAAAATATGGGTCCCTAAACCCGTGGAAGGTTTCTGTCCCCCCCTGGTGCACCCCTGGCTGGGACCTGGGAGTTCTGTTGTCCATAACGGGGTCAGGAGGTGACAGCTGGGGTACCCTCATGTGTTACTGGTTTGGAACCAGGTTGCCTAGAAAAGGGGAACCTCTAAATTCCAGATGGGAAACTCTCGTGAATCCTTGAGTGCACAAGTGCACAAGAAGGCAGGCAGCTGCAGTTGATACCCACCATCCTTTTTGGCTTATGCTGATGGAATTTTCTTAGGAAAAATGCAAGTCTATAAATATTTTAGAAAGGCACGGGGGTTAGAACCTGTCTATGAAGTCCCTGGAATAATCTCAGTTCTTAGGTCAGAGGGATTCTGAAATCTGTAGTATTTTCAGCATTTGATACTGGATAGGGAAAGGTACCATGGCTCATGAGGGTAATAAAGGCTTTTTAATGAGACCTCAATATATCACTGTTGAATCTGGGACATGAGTGAGGAGAAAACTATTTTTAAATGCAATTATGAAAGTGTGCAGAGATTAGTGCATTGTAAGGGTTTAAAGAAAGACTTTTGTGTCCTTAGTGTTTGTTTCTCATTCCTTGTACAGCACTCGGTCAGTGCTGCCCTAGGTCTTGAGCGGGACTTCTGCAAGAACAGATGCAAAAACCAGAATATGTGAAGTTTCTTTTTTAATTAGTGTTGGTTGATTGGTTGGATTTTAATTCACAAAACATCAGGCCTGTTTGTGATGCAGGCTAACACAAATGCTTACAGGAGCTGTGGCAAAATCTTGATGAAAAGGGAGTAGTGAATCTACTTGCCTGGCCCTGCCAGCTGTAGTGATTTCCAAATAGGTGGTTTACTGAAACGATCTAACTTTAGCTTCTGAGATATGCAGATACAATGCCCTTAGTGTGTTAAAATGGACATTTTGGGAATTTTCTTTTTCTGTGGCTCTTCTTGCTTTGTATGTGTATGAGCCAACACTGGAATTTTACAGCTGAGGATGTGGCTGGGAGCTCTGAAGTCACTGTGGGAGTTCTGTCAGACTGATCCTGGTCTCACAGGGGTTCCACACCATGGACTTCTTTGGGAACAAGGTGCTTTTGGACTCCTGACTGCCCAGCTGCAAGTTCTTTTTAAAAGTCTAAAGTTTTAAGCTTTCAAGTGCAAGGGGAGGTTTTAGGAGATACAAAGCTGAAATCGTGGGGTTTTCTGCTGTTACTTGAAGGACTTGAACAATTTGGTAGAAATGGACTTTAGAATCTTGGAATCTCCTGAGCTGGAAGGGTCCCACAAGGATCGTTGAGTCCAACCCCTGGCCCTGCACAGGAGGGCCAAGAATCCCAGCAATCCCACCCTGTCCAAATTCTCCATGGGCTCTGGCAGGCTCAGATCCTGACTTCAGGTGGTTCTCCACCTAAAGGCTGCAGCTGTTGGCTTCTGGCTCTAAGTCTGAGGGGTCATTGCCTTTCTTGAATGCTGTGGAAAATGTTACCTTAACTTTGGGGTGAGTTTTGTGCTGATGAAGGTCCTCAGGCTTTTGCCTGGATTAGTGAGTCAGAGCTGTGTTCATCCTGCAGAAACTGCAGCGGGTTCTCTGTCCAGCACTTGGCAGCATTTTCCTGTGACTGGCTGCAGCTCAGGCTGGGGAGCAGGTATGGGATGGAGATGGGATTCCAGGGAGTGTGGGCAGCACAGGTGCTGACCTGGCACAAATGTCTGGGGACGGTCCAGCACACCAGGCAGGCATCAGGCTGCAATAATATTTTGGTCAAAGCAGTTCTGGCCTGGCATTGCACCAGTAACCTGTATTTCCTTTTCAATCCACATAACTTGTTTTCCTTGTTACTGCTGCGTGAATCCAGTGTTTTTTCCCCTCGTTAAGCTTTTGGCAGGGGTTTCTGTTGCTGTGTGTGGTTCTTTCTCTGCCTTTTGGTTAGAGAGTCCTTTTATTTCACAGGCTGACTCCCAGCATGGAGCTTGTCCCCGAGAATCTTCGAAAATTGGGGCAATCACTTAATTGGCACATTGGCTTCCATTTGGGTTTGCCAATTAAATAAGTTCAATTAAACCAGAATGGATACTGTATTTTTGGCAGGAAGTATTAATTCATAGCAATCATTTAGTTTTCATAGGCAGTAGCAGCAATAGTTTCTGGTTACATTTACAGTCTTCACAGTGTACAGTGTTGAGCGAAGAGATAAAAACTACATTTCCTAAATATCTGTTTGAAAATCTGTTTCTATATAACATTTAGGAATGAAGGAATGATTTAGAATTTGCTAAGGCTGGATCAGTGCAGTTTGTTGTGCACCATGATCACCAGCTTTAATGCACCCTGTTTGTCATTTCTTTGGTAGCTCTGGCTCAGCCAGGCTGCTGCTGGTGCTGCTCCCGTGGTGCTGGGGATGCTGTTGTAGCTGCTCCAGGTTATTCACTATCCTGAGCTCTGGAGTCAGGATTACACTGCCATGATCCTCCACCTCTTTGCCTCCCACCCTATTCCAGAGCTGATCCTTTTCTATACCTGTTCTGTTGTCAGAACACAAGAAATGCCACAGTTGTTTGAAATGTACTTATTTGGGAGATAAAACTTGTACTTTATTTATCTGTCAACCATTTTTCCCTAGTTCCAGCTGCTTAAAAATAAGGTGGAACATCCAGGAAGGGAAAGAAGTCTCTTATCTGTAACTTGTTGATTGTAATTGGCCCTTTCTTTTTTTATTAATGTGTTCATGGCTTCTGAGTTACCATAATGCAGGAAGAAGATGGAACAGTTTTGAAGGGTTATCAATAGTTCAGTCATCTATCCCCCTCCATTCCCCACCCTAATTTAAGCCCAAGAGACAAACAAACCAGGTCAGAGTTTGTCTTTTCTGAAGGTTGTAGGCATTAATTTTTTTGCCATGATTCAGCCTTCTTAATTATAAGGTGATGAATTATTCCCTGAAGATGTTGGTAATCTGACTTTTATTTTAAACCATTCCCTGCATTTCTGCCTTGCTGCGCAGTGTTGGTCACTGCTGTCTTGGTGCAGGTCTGCATGATGTTTTCTGGGATTTGATCAAATGCTCTGGTTGCCAGGGCACAGATTATTCGTGGAATGGTTTGGGTGAGAAGGAACCTTAGGGATCATCCAGTCCCACCCCTGCCACGGGCAGGGACACCTTCCACTATCCCAGGTTGCTCTAAGCCCTGTCCAACCTGGCCTTGGACACTTCCAGGGATCCAGGGACAGCCACAGCTTCTCTGGGCACCCTGTGCCAGGGCCTCCCTACCAGCACAAATTCCTGCAGCCAATCCCGGTGTTTCTGCACTGATAGTGTTTACACTTCATTTTGCTGTAGGGTTGGTCCATGAAACTGCCGGATGCTGGAGGGGCTGTTGCAGGAGCTGCTTGCCTGGAGTCAGGCTGTAAGTGATTTCTGCCCTGGAGGGTGGTTTGTTCTCCTCAGCCTGCTCAGGATCCGTGCGGTTGTGTCTCCAGCCTGGTGGTGTGAGGGAGTGGGACCTTTCTGAGGAGACATCAGAGCTGCTCTGCAGTTTCAGAGGAGAATCCCTCCATCCCCTGTAACTGTGGCACATTCCTGGCTGCGGCTGTCCCTGGGGGCCTGGGTGTGCTCTCAGAGTACCCCAGGCCTCCCTGCTGCACACGCCGGCTCTCAGAACTTCTGTCTGCCTATTCCTCCCCTCTTCCCGTGCTCGGAGTCCTGTCTCAGGGCAGGTACATTGGGGGAGTTTCTGGGATGAAGAGTTCGAAGTGAATCACGGAACTAACCTCATTTAGGAGTAACCCCTCAAAGGAAGTTCAGCTTTCCTCTTTTAATCTGGGTTATTTCAGGGACCTGTGCTGTACCACTGAACCAGTTGCAGCTGCAGTGAGAGGAGAGAGTAGCCTGGGGCTGAAGAATTAGGGTGGGAGTTTTAAAAAGTGGCTTTACCTCTTCAAGCCAGACTATCACAAACCCTGCCCTCAGGCCAGCAGTGCTCCTGAGGAGCCTCTTGTTTCACAGAGCGTAAAAGAAATTTTAGGGTCTGTTTGCTCTTGATTTGCTCTGTGACTTGTACTGCAACCAAATATTCCCAGCCTGGAAGCACCTGAGGCTGCTCCTGGGTGTGGATGCAGAATTCAGGGTTTTGGCTGTTGATTCTTGCTGAGGCACAGCATTTTGCCTGTGTTGGGATGTGCTCCTCTGGCTGCTCCTGGGCTGTCTGCACAGGTGACCTGGTGTGTTACAGGTGCACTCCCTTGTAGGAATGGCTTCTTAATTTGTTTGGGGTTATTTCCTCTGTATGTGTGTTTTTGTTTTTATGTCTCAGTCTCTGTTGGTTTTTGGCCCATGAATATTGACCTTTAGGGGAAAAAAATAATACCTCATTTTTAGCCAATAATTTCATGAGTGCAAGAAAACATCCTTGGAGGATGAAGGTTCTCACCATCAGTTTCTGCAGAGGTCATGTTCATGGGGATGTGAGAAGAGGTCATTGTTGAATTCCAGAATGGATTGGGTGGGGAAGAACCTTAGGGATCATCCAGTCCCACCCCTGCCATGGGCAGGGACACCTTCCACTGTCCCAGGTTGCTCCAAGCCCCGTCCAACCTGGCCTTGGACACTTCCAGGGATCCAGGGGCAGCCACAGCTTCTCTGGGCACCCTGTGCCAGGGCCTCCCCACCCTCACAGGGAACAATTCCTTCCCAATATCCCACCTAACCCTGCCCTCTGGCAGAGGGAAGCCATTCCCTGTGTGCTGTCCCTCCATCCCTTGTCCCAAGTCCCTCTCCCGCTCTCCTGGAGCCCCTTTAGGCTCTGGAAGGAGCTCTGAGGTCTTCCTGGAGCCTTCTCTTCTCCAGACTGGACACCTCCAGCTCTCCCAGCCTGTCCCAGAGCAGAGGGGCTCCAGCCCGGGAACATCTCCCTGGTCATTATTCACCTTTCCTGTCACACGGAGAGACCTTCCTGCAGCTCTTGCAGCATCAAGTGTCCTGTTCTGGCTCACCTGAGTGACCTCAGGCCATTCTGGACAGCAGTGTCCCCTCGCATTGGCCAGCACGTGCCACCTTTCCCGGTGGGAATGCAGGTGTGAGGTCCTGCCCACTTTGTGGAGCCTGCTGTGTGATCACAGGCCAGGCTCCCCGTAGCCCTGGGACAGAGTTAGTGAAGTGACTCTTGTGTTGCGCAGAAGCTTTTGGCCCGTTTCTGGTATAAACTGCCTGTTACAGGCAGGCACATTCCTCACGTCACTGTGTTGTTGCAGGGTTTGGGCAGAGGCTGCACTGGATCCCAGTTCTGTGCTCATTGGAAACAGCTCTTTCCTGTAAACAAAAGCTGAGCCCAGGTTGGCTTTGCACACACCAGTATAAATTCCTGTTCATTGTACTGACTCAGATGCTGCTTTGAACGTCAGGCTGCTGTTTCTTCCACCTTGCCCGTCTCGCCTGTGCTGCACTGGGAAAACTCCCGAGCTGCTAATCCGATTTATACCTATAACATAACATCACATTGTTATTTGCATAATCACTGGCTGTGGCCAGGGGACTTACCAGAGTGGGATTTGCTTGTTGGAGGCTGAATCTGTCTCTGTTGGGTTTTGTGTGATGAGAAACTGCTTTCTACCATAACAGCCCAAAGCTCCACTTGTTCTTTAATAACCAAGCCATGATTAGGATCCCCTCCTCCCTCTGTGCATCACACAGGGGCTGGATCTTTGGGATCTTTTTTTTTTTACCAAAAAGAAACTGAAATCAAAAGTATTGTGCTCGTTGGATGTTCTGTTTTCTGTGGCTTTCCTCTGTAGTTTATTTGCAGGCTGTACAGAGCAGGACTCTAACCCTGGCTGCCTTTCCCACGCATATTGTATGTGGGATTTTTGTTCTTAAAGAAAGTGCATTCCTGAGCCCCTCTGCCATTGTGTGGGGCTGTGTACTGTACCCTGCAGCTCGAGGCTTTGGGAATGGTAATCAGGCTCCACTATAGGAATGTCAGATGCAGACTCAGGGCTGTCAGGGAGTTACCATGCTAATGCTGCCCTCGTACCAACCATTCACTGGTGCTTGGTGCATCCCTTTTGGCCTCTAAAGCCATTGATTCTCTGAAAATAAAAGTGTGGGACTGTTTCCTGGAAATAACCAACATCCCTTGGATGCACTGGATTCACATGCAGAAAATCAGTGAAAATCTGTGTATCTCTTCAAGCTCACTAGGGCAATGTTGTCATGGCACGAACTCAAGCTGCTGTGCAGAGGTGAATTTTGGTCACAGTGGCAGTGCCAAAGGAGGTGCTCACAGCTGCCGAGCTGCTTGCTCCATGTCTTGGATTCCACTTCAGTGGTTTCACATGTGAGCTGGAGAAGGTTTAACCCACATGTCTGTGAGCTGCAGATCTTTGTTTGAAAACACAGTAGATGAATAGTTAAGAACTTGTTCTTTGTTCATTCCAGGCTGATCCTTTAAATTCTGGTAAATGGATACCCTGGACCAACTCCTCTGTGATGCTAAGTCTCAGGAATGAAAGGTTTCCCTTAATTTGCCAGCTCATGGCAATGCTTTAAAGTGTTGGGGTTTTTTTGTTTTGTTTTTTCTTATTTCCCTGCCCTTTGGAATGGAGAAGCTGGGAGTAGAAAAAGCCCATCCTGTGTGGTCCTTTAAAAAGAGAGAATTCCCTGTTATAAATGCCATGCAATAACTACTGGCTGGAGCAATTGACAGGGAATGTGGAAAATGGAATTAAAAGTTCTACACTCAAAAAATGATACACATTCAAATGTTTTTATTGAATGCAGATTTCTTAGACACGGGATTACGAATGTGCAGTGTCAGTGTTCAGAGTTTCCTGACTGGAGGCACTTGTCATTTCCCCCCCTCCTTTTCTCTATCCCATTATCTCTGTTGCCATGAGATTTTAAAGGCATCTCTGGCTGGGTAAGCGTTTCCCCACATTCCACAATCCCCAAACTGAGAGCTAAATTAAAGTCAGTCCTACCTCTAATTGCTTGAGCCATCCTAGCCTTGAGCTCTGCTCCTAAGCCACGTCCAGCCAGAAGGGAAGTTTGCATCAAGTGAGGAGCTAAGTGATGACTTCAATTTAAAAAAAAATTATAAAATTTAAAAGGTTCCACTGTTTCTCATTCTGAAAAACATTTTTGTGCTAGGTGTTATTGAATGTGCCCATGCTGCACTCTGCTGATGAGAACATGAACAGCACAGGGATTAATCCTTAAAATCACAGAATCACGGGATGGTTTGTGTTGGGAGGGACCTGAATGCTCATCCAGTCCCACCCCCTGCCACGGGCAGGGACACCTTCCCCTATCCCAGGTTGCTCCAAGCTCTGTCCGACCTGGCCTTGGACACTTCCAGGGATGGGGAGACCACAACTCTCTGTGCAATTAAGAATTGCAGAATTTGACAGGGATATTTAATTTTATTTTTAACGTCTTTGGTAACGCTGCTGTAGCATAACAAGCACATATTTTTGTTTAAGATGGATTGTCAGACCCGGGTGCCTAAACCAGGTGTTGCTTCTTCATTTTAAGTGTGTCCAAATACCTTTAACACCCCTGAAAAATCCAGCTGCAATGTGTTAAAGTGACACAGCTGTGCTGTACGAAAATCCTTAGGAAATTCATTTGCTTCCACTAAATAAATCCATGGAAAGTGGTAACATGAAGAACTTGGCAAATATTTGCATTTCCATCATATTGCCCCTGTACCTCTGACATTTTGGGATGAATGTTGTCTCTTCATCCGTTCCCATACACTTCTGCCATTCAAAACAGTGACCCAGATGTTGCTGTGCTCAGTGCATCGTAATCCTTTCAGGGATAAACGCCGCAGGATTGGGACCTTTCCTTTGGACCAGCTCGGACATGGTGACTCGGTTTAGTGAAGCGTTTTCCCTTTCCTTTGTTGATTTATTTATTGTGGAGAACCAGGAGAGTTGCTGCAACATCTACAGTAAGAGCAGAGAGAGTTTCCTCTCCCTGGAGTGTGTTAAAGGCGGGGAGGGGCGAAGCTGAGATGGACCAAATTTCTTCCTTCATTGTGCTCCAGGCGGATTCCTGGGCAGTAACTGGTGAGAGCAGGAGGTGCTGGTGGAGCCACTGCCTTGCACCTCGCAGGGAACAGGGATTTTGTGGGACACTTCCTTTTTAGAGCTGCAGAGCAAGCTCTGTAAAGGAGTTGATGCTCAGCCAGCTCTGTGCGGTGAGTTGGTACCCAAAATTTGGGATAGCAGTTGGTGTCCTTGTGCATGAACACCCACTTCAGGCCTCTTCATTCATCCTCCTGCCAAGTGAAGGAATTACTGCTCCCCACAGAGTAAGGACTTCTCCTGAAACATCATCTCTGTTCCCTGCTGTGCTCCAGCAAAGAAGTAACACTACAACAAAGCTTTGGGGGTTTTGAGAGCTCTGGGAGGGTTTGGTTTTTTCCCTGTCTTTTTATTTTTTCCCTCCAAGAAAATCAAGGGGAAATGAAGATGATGTAAAGGAAAGACTGTCATGGAAACCAAGCAGCATTTGGAATCAGCTCTGCTGTTTTTAGAAACAAGGCCATGTGCTGACAGAATCCAGAGCAATCTGGTCCCTCCAAACTGGTTTTGGTGAGAGACTGACAGTAGAAAGATGAATAAATGTTAGTGCCTAATAGTTACTCTTGCTTCGTGATAACCTTGGATTAAATTCCTGCCTTCAGAAATCCCACCTGGATTCAGTCACCTGCCAGGTTATATCTGTGGTGCCTCCTCAGGGATCTTTCTGTAGTTGTATGGAAAACCAGCAGTGGGATTACTGTGGGATTCCAGGGTTTCTGTGCATCCCAGAGTAAGTCTGAGGCAGCAGGAGGAGGGCTGTGGGCTCTGCACTGGTTCAGTATTCTCCCCTGTCGAGGATACCAGGGTGGAAACTTTATCTCGTGCTGTTCACTGGGCTGTTGTGCTCAGCTTTACACGTATTTTCAGATTGTGTTACGTCTCTGCATGTGAGGGAGACAGGTTGGCATGTTTTCTGATAAATGCAAGGGGACTTTTTCAGAGAAAATCCTTTCATATTATGCAGTGGAATCGTTAGATATAAATTATTTATGACTAAGGTTCTGTGTGCTAGAGAGCACAAAGATGAAGTTTTCCAAATCGTGTCTATAAATAAAAAGACCAGAAATTTCAAATGCTTAAAGCTAAACTGTCTGATTTGTGAGAGCTCTTGGATTCTGCTCTCGGGTTCCCAGGGAGTTCAGGAGCAACACTTGAACATGTCCAGGGAGGGGAAGGGAGCTGGGGAAGGGTCTGGAGCACCCGAAGGGGCTCAGCCTGGAGCAAAGGAGGCTCAGGGGGCCCTTCTGGCTCTGCACAAGTCCCTGGCAGGAGGGGGCAGCCAGGGGGAGTCAGGCTCTGCTCCCAGGAAACAGGGACAGGAGGAGAGGGAACGGCCGCAGGCTGTGCCAGGGAAGGTTCAAGTTGGATATTGGGGAAAAATCTGTTCCTGGAAAGGGGTGTTCAGCTCCCCAGGGCAGGGGTGGAGTCAGTGTCCCTGGGAATGTTCAAAAAACATGTGGATGTGGAGCCTAAGGACGTGGGTTAGTGGTGATCAGGGGGGTGGCAGTGGTTGATGGTTGGACTTGATGATCCTAAAGGTCTTTCCCACCCCTAAGGGTTCTGTGGTTCTGTGATCCATGGGAGGGTGGGACAGGCATTCTGTCTCCTCCCTAGGGGAAGGGTTGGTGGGGTCTCCCTGCTGGCAATCCCTGCAGGTATGTGTGACAGCACTGAGGTTCTCCAGCATCGTCCCAACTGCTGCTGATACACGTGCAGCTTTTGGAAGGAGAATTTCTTGGTTCAGGGAAGCTGGTGAGTGGTGTTGCTCAAAAACCTTCCCTGCAAAGGTAAGAGGACTGAGGATCCTGATAAATCAATTCTCTGTGTTTTGGGTCGAGCTCTAATTTGTTTACCAGGTTTTGGACGGGAGCAGATGGATGCAGCAGTGACATTCAGCTGTGAAAATGGGACCCAGCCATTTGCATAAACAGATTTGCTCTGCAATTACCAGGTTTCCACAGCACAGCGATGCATAGAGAATAGGGAAGGGAGAAGCCACTGATGATGCCAGGTAGCTGCTTTCCAGATGTAAATAATCCAACTGTTTCAAAACGATTTTTAAAATTAAATTACCATGACGCAAAGCACAAAAGATGACAAATCTCATTTGGAAGGTTTTGGTTGTGTTTCGAGAGAAGGGTAACCTAGGGTGACATGCTGCATGCCAAGTTTTGGATCAAAACAGGTGCAAAGTAGTGAAAGTAGTCTATTATATGTAGCTGTGTATCTTTGGTTTGAATGGACAGGAGTTATGGCTATTTAGGAGTCATACAGTTTCTAAAATTGCAATAAGTTTCTTTTTTTGGTATCTATCACCTCACCAAGTTTTTTCTGATGTTGGTACCTCCTAATACAGACTTCAGCTTGCACAAGATCTTTACTTGTGCCTTTACTTACCACTGTGCCCTCTTCCCTGCCCTGTGAGCCCTGGGGACTCCGTTGTTCTGCAGCAGAGTCCAAAGAGCTCAGATCTAATTGGCAAAGCCCCCGAAGTTAATTACTGCCTTGCATCTCACTGTGGTCCACTTAGCTGGATATGGGAAAGGGGAGAGGCAGAAGGTGCCTTCCAGCTCGATTTGGACAGATCTCCACTGGGGAGAAGAGGATAATACAACTTCTCCAAAGAGAGGTGCTGGCATTTCGGGCTGCTGGAGGTGTGAGTTTTGCCTACGCTGCTTTGAGTCAGATCCAAGGTAGTCTCTGCCCACTGCTGCAAACTGGCTTGAAGCCCACATTTTCTGTCAGATTGTTTATCCATTTTTATATCCCACAAGCTCCTACTGCTGATGGAGAAGAAAAATTATTTTCCTTCCTACAGAAATTCTGTTCCTTAGAAAATTAAGCAAGCACATCCAGCTTGGCCAAAAAGCAGCTTATTGGAATGGCACATTTATTCTTGTAATTAGTTACTTTCTTATGTAAAAGACCTGCAAGGTTTATTAAATTGGTGATCCTCTTAATGCTAAGATCCACAATGAGACTCTCAAGTGTCCTATTACATCCTGAAGTTACTGTGTGCTCGGTGAGAGTCAGTCAGCCAGGATAGGTTTATTTAAGGGTGTAAATACTGTCCTTGTTTTCCTTTGGGCAGTGGCTGTGCCTGTTGAGCAGAGCTGTGGGACAGTGGGGTCAGAGCATCCTTCGTGTCCAGGGCTGTGCAGCCCGGAGGGTGCAGCTCAGGTTTGTTCAGGGATGCTCACAGGGTGGAGCCCACTCAGAGGGTATTTTCCACAGGCAGTGCTGGAAATGCCAGGAATTGGTCTGGGTGCAGTGTGGGTGCCTGCAGCTGCCCAGGGTGTTCCTCTGCCTCAGAGCCAGGGTCACCCCGGAGCCCCGTGTCCAGGGAATGCTCCTGCAGCCTGCTTGGCTTTGTCCAGAGGAGGCACCAGGAGGATCAGGGGGATGGAGCAGCTCAGCTGGGAGGAAAGGCTGGGAGAACTGGGCTTGTTCAGCCTGGAGAAGAGAAGCTTCAGCGTGACCAAGTTGTGACCTTCCAGGACCTCAAGGAGCTGCAGAAGAGATGGAGAGAGACTATTTCCAGGCATCTGGAGTGACAGTATAAAGGGGAATGGCTTCCCACTGACAGAGAGTAGAATTAGATGGGATATTGGGAAGGAATTGTTCCCTGTGAGGGGTGAGAGGCCCTGGCACTGAGCAGCTGTGGCTGCCCCCGGATCCCTGGAAGTGTCCAAGGCCAGGTTGGACAGGGCTTGGAGCACCCTGGGAGAGTGGAAGGTGTCCCTGCCCGTGGCAGGGAGTGGGATGGGATGATCTTTAAATTCCCTCCCAGCCCAAACCATTCTGTGATTTTGTGATTCACCTCCCGTTCTCTGAAGCGGGGAATGGACCCGAAGTCCCAGAGTGTCCCTGGTGACTGTACCAGACCCTGGGGTGATGATGAGGTTGTAGCCTCGCCCCGTGCCTGTCTGGAGTGCATGGGATGAATCCCTGCCCCTCTGGCACTGCTGCTCCTGGCTGATGGAAGCAGGCAGGGGGAATGCCGTGGACTCACCCACTGAGCTCTCGGGGACGTGGTGAAACTCAGGGACAGGTGACCCATGTCAGGGTGAAGTGAGACCTTCAGGGAGGGGTGACAGAGATTCCCCTGGTGTCCATCCCACTCGTGGGCTGCCAGCTGGGGTTTGATGGCCCAACTGTAAAGTTTTGGGGGCAGGGACCAATTTTTGCATATTTTACACTGCACAGTGCAGCTGTGTTCAGTCACAGCTTTGGGATAGATCCGTGTCTGTTCAAAGATCTTCTGGTGGACCAGCTTAGAACCATTGGGACTGATGTGACACCAGGGCAATCTCTGTTTACTCCTGTAATTAGAAAAGGGATTTGATGGAATATTTTTTTGTTCCAGGCCTGTAGGAGAAGAAACAGGTGCTTTTCTTCCCCTTGGCTGAGCGTTCACTCTTTGGGACATTTTTGATGTTTTTAATGCATTGTATAAAGCAGAGGAAAGCTCATTCAGCTGGTGTCACCCACATCACTGACAGGGAACCTCTGGCCAGCATCAGGTGTTTTTCTCCTCCTGCTCTGTCTGTGCTGGTCTGGCTGTTTGATCACTGCTCTCTCCATAAAAGCCCCCTGGAACCCCCTCATTCCTCTGGAGCTTGGCAGGAGGAGCCCATGGAGCTGAATGTGCCCCCTGTGGTGGAGAATCCCACCCCAGCAGAGCTCATGGCTTAGGGAAGGGCAGCTGGAGGAAGGAGAGGGTGGGAAAGTATGACAGAAAGGAGGGAGTTTGGAGTTCTGGCCTCACTGAAGTAAATGAATTCTGGTGATTAAGGAATTTTAATATCCTCATGCACTTAAACCAATAGCTTCAAACATCTATTTTAGAAATTCACCTCCCACATATGAGCAGCTCTGTCATTAACTTGTTTTCCACCGTGTGAGCTATCCAGCTTCTTCCAGTGCCGCTGCCTGAGTCTCAATGCACAGATGTCTGGAAAATCAGGTCCTTAATGAGGAGTCCAAGTACAGAGTTTGGGAATGTCTGTTTCACTCCCACCTCTGAAAATCTCCGCTTTAGAAACCAGAAGCAGCAATGAATTAAATACTGGGTTTCACAGTTGTTACCAAGAGCTGTCAAGGCTCGGGGCAGGAGGAGATCCTCGCTGCCGAGATCCGATCCCGAGGGTCGCTGTTCCCTGTTGGAAAGGCAGAGGTCCAGCCTCTGCACGGTGAGGTTTGTGCAGAACAGAGGGCCCACTGCTCAGCAGCGTCCAGAGCTCGCAGCCACGTTTTAACTTCCTGCTTCTCCTGTCTCCTTCCCTGCAGGCCAGAGGTGCCGACATTCCCGACATCCCGGGGGAGCTGCCGCTCCGCTCCTGCGGCAGCACGGCCAGCATGAAAGTGAAGAATGTGAAAAAGTAAGAGCTGACTTCTGTGATTTGCCTGTCTTTCCTGGGCTTCTGGTTTTGCAGTGCTGAGTTTTAGCTGTTGCGCATTCAGCAGCAGTTTGTGATGGTGGATCTTCATCAGAGCAACCAAAATCCGTGTGGGACAAAATCAGTTGGAGCTAATGGAGCCCAAAACGGGCCGTGAGAGCTTTTGGTGGCTCTCTCACCTCTTCCTGGCCGTAGAAGCAAAGCTTGGTAGAGTTTGGAACCTCACTGTTACAGTATTTTTAATTTTTTGTGTGATTCCTTCCTGAAAGTGATCAATTAGAAAAATCCCAACACAATAGAACATCTATAGAGAAAAAATCTAAAGAGAAGCCCAGGCAATGTGTAAATGAGATAATTCTCCCTGTCTCCCTATGCTCTGGAAAGCTAAACCAGGACAAGTGGGTGGCCTAGATGTATTTTTTAGTTGATATTTTTTCTCTTTTCTTCTTACATTCTGCCCTGTATAACTTCATTTGCATGGATTTTACAGAGTTTTCCCTTTTAAGGGATATATTTTTCTCTGATCTCCCAGGTGTTCTTTTTCCTGTGGGCTTATGCTGTATTTCTGTCTCTGGTTGTCTCCCAGAGACTGCAAACCAAGTGATGATGCCTGCAGCAACGGGGATCAGAAATAATCAATATCACTTTGCTGAAAATGCTGACTTGAGGAGCAGAACTCCCCGAGATTGATGGATCTGTGCCTCCAGCTCACCCCTCTGTGGTGCTGTGCTGTGAGGGAAATGGCTCTTTGTTCCAGGGCTGAGCAGCCAGATGCTGCATCTCACTTCCCACTTGTATTCCCGTGGGAAGGGAGAGCTAGATAATGACAATCTCATTGGCTCACCACCAGGAATATCTATAGGAGTCTATAATAGCTTCAGCAGAAGCAGGAGCATGTTGCAGAGCCAGAGGAACTCCCCGGCAGCCACCAGTGTGACTGGAGACACTTGGGAATAATTATGCCTGACTTTTGAATTTGCAAAAGGCAAAGGATAAATAGTTTGTTCTGCACCCTCAGATACATCCCCCCGGGACTGATGGGCTGTGATGCCTTTCACAGGTAAAGTTCTGCTTTCCTCGTGTCTCGTGTAAGGCTGTGGATGTGCATTTGTGAGGTGCAGCTGCTTGTCCCTGCTCCGTGTCCGAAATCCTGCGGGATGTGGTGCTGCTGGAATGTCACACAGGGCTCTGTAGGGATGCAATGGGATGTGGTGCTGCTGGAATGTCACACAGGGCTCTGTAGGGATGCAGTGGGATGTGGTGCTGCTGGAATGTCACACAGGGCTCTGTAGGGATGCAGTGGGATGTGGTGCTGCTGGAATGTCACACATGGCTGTTTAGGGATGCAATGGAAAAGCCACTCGGCATTTCAGCTTTCCTTCCTCACTCGGTTCCTTTCCCCACTGTTTGGTGCATCACATCAGCAAATCCCTGTGTTCCTTGGCTTTAGGATGAGGAAGTTGTTGCTGTTTTGTATCAGTGGCTGTGGTTTGTCTCTTCAGTGATCTGCATCCGTCTCATGGTGTGCTCTTGGTGTGCTCCAGGTTATCCTTCACAAAGGGGCACTTCCCGAAGATGGCTGAGTGTGCACATTTCCACTACGAAAACGTGGACTTTGGCAACATACAGGTGAGTCTCACATTTCTTTTATATCCAAAACATCCTGTGATTGCTGCCAGCTGACCTGGTGGGGAGGCGTGGAGGGACCTCCACTGAAGTTTATTTAATTTGTTGCCAAATGTTTAGTGGTAAGGAGTTAAAGCCATATAGGCTTTATTTGGGATTGCTTCCAATCCCCATGTGCTGGGGCAGAATCTGCACTCAGCCATGTGGAGCTCTCCTTTGAGCTGGGAGATGGTTTTATTTCCACTGGATTTGGCTGATGTCACTGTTTTAAGAGTGTATCAAACATTCAGTCTTGAGTCATCTGTAATCACTGTGTGTGCATCTTCAGTGTGTGTGTGATTAAACAATTGTGTGAATGTATTTATGTAAATATAAATAAATCAAATTTATCCCTTCTCTTAGCTCTGCATTGTGCATTGCAGCAGCTGTGTCATCAAAATACCAGAAACTGCTCGTCAGCCCGAGCTGCATCTCTGGAAGTGTGCAGGCTCTGCTCCTGGGTGATCCCTCCCTCAGGAATACAGGCAGAAGCATTTCCCAGGGAGGGCTGGGACCCAGGAGTTTCTCACAAACAGGGCACATTTTGTTCTGCACTTAGAGGAGCAGGAATGCCTCCAGCATCTGCCAGCCTTGTAGCCTAAAAGAGGTTACAACCTTTTCATTTGTAAAACATTTCCTGTAATACTGAGTGAATTATTTACAGCCTTTCATGCTGCCATACTTGACAGTTTTGCAAGCAGAATTATGCAGCTGGTTTTTCCCTGTCTCTAAAATTCCAGCTGGGAGGGAGCCTGGGTCCTGTTCAGGGCTGGGATCTGCTGCGGCTCGCACGTGGCTCTGAGCAGGCTGTGCTGTGGGGGCTCTGCAGACACAGGTACTCACTGAGCAGAGCAAGTGACACAAACACTGGCACGAAACGGTGCAAAGAGCTCAGCTCCCATCGAGGGACATGGGAAATGGGCTGCTGGGCCAACAGGAGCAGTCCTCACTCGCTGAAAACTGTGTTTATTTTCATTTTCTGTGTGTAGGAACAGTGTGGCTGATCCATGCCCCTGTTCTCTGTCTCCTGCTAATTGGCTGATTTGACACAAGTAATTTTTCAGTCGTTCTGAAGAGAAGTTTTATGTTGGAGCAGGTCTGTGTACACACAGATGTGTTTCTCGTATCCTGTGGTGCCCTGAGTTCTCCTTCCCATCATCCAGGGATGTTCAGCACAACGTGCAGCTGGAGAGGGAGCAGAGCCTGTGCGTGGCACGTTGTTTTGGTGACCAATAGTTCAATTATTTTGTGGGTTTAAGCATTTCCTGGCATGTTTTCAGGATGGCAGGACATACCCGTAAGGTTCATTTTTGTGTTTGTGAGAGGGAGAAGTAAAATCAGGAAGTGCATCCTTTCCAGGTTTTCCTGGAGCACGTTCTGCTGGGAAGTTCCCACAAGCAGGAGCTGTCTAGCACTGCTTTTTGTGGTGTCGTTCCTGCCCCTGCAGCTCCCCGTGCACCTGCTCAGTGGTCCTGTGGCACAGCCAGACCAGAGGCTGTAACCAGAGGAGGTCTGCCTGAAAAACAAACACTGGCGGAGGATGTGGCACAGGAAACAGAAATGGTGTTGGTGTTGGCTATTGGTTATTGAGCTGTTATTG
>WBMZ01018506.1:0-26263 GCA_013400975.1 Atrichornis clamosus | reverse complement strand
CTCCTTTCCCCCCTTTTTCCTCTTCTCCTCCTCTTTTTCCTTTCCCCTCTTGTTTCCTCCTTTTCCCCCACCTTGTCTCCCCTTCCCCTCCTCGTTTCTCCTTTACCCCTCTCTTTTCCCCCCTCTTCCCTTTCATTTTATCCCAGTGCCCAGCCCTCAGACTGGGAAATTGAGGAACTCTGCCTTACAGCAGCTTTCCCCCTCCCCTGCGAATCCGAGCGAACACGCGCAAGGCCCACCGACGCCTGCGGCCTCCTTTCCTCGTGTCCGGCCCCCCTGACTAAAATCCCTTCCTTCTCCCTCCATTCCCCTCCTCTGTGGCCGAAACGCAGCTCCTGCAGCTCTGGTTCCCCCCGCAGCCGAGGAGGGGCCCCCTCTCCACCCAGACCTGTCCTACTACTCCTACGAGTACGACCCCGACGCCTTCGCTGCCGAGGCCGACGCTTTCGAGGTGGTGGCGGAGCTGAGCACGGCCAGCACCCCCCGGGCAGGGGGCAGCACCCGGGGAGAGGCCGCCACGGCGGAATGGTGAGCCCCCAGCCTCCTCGTGCTGGGCCAAGGGTGTTTCTGCGGCTGCCCTGTTCAGGGATGGCCGGGAATGGGGTCTTGCTAGGGCGGCTGTAAAAGGCTTTGTGGCCTCGGTGGGTCCATCCCCGGCAGAACAACGAGTGACCCTTCGGCTTGGTGTGTTCAGCTGGAGGGCACTGAGGGGAGACTCATCACGGTCTTGGGATGGGGAGAGGAGGGGCAGAGCTGAGCTCTGCTCTGGGACCAGGGGCAGGAGCCCAGGGAACGGCTGGAGCTGTGCCAGGGGGTTGGGATGGACATCAGGGAAAGGTTCTTCCCCCAGAGGGTGCTGGGCACTGCCCAGGCTCCCCAGGGAAGGGGCACGGCCCCAAGGCTGCCAGAGCTCCAGGAGCCTTTGGACAACGCTCCCAGGGATGCACAGGGTGGGATTGTTGGGGTGTCTGTGCAGGGCCAGGGCTTGGACTGGGATGATCCCTTGGGTCCCTTCCAGCTCAGGACATTCTGTGACCTTTTCATCTTTTCCCTGCCCAGCCTCAGCCGTGTCTCACTAAGGTACACAACAGGAAGATGACCTGTCCTCATTGTGTTCTCTTTCCAACAGAAATATATAATTTAAATAAAGAGAAGAGGCTCAGAATCAACTCCTGTATGAGTTTGTTCCTCCAGACGACCTGCTGCAGAACAGAATCCGAATGATGACTACTTCCTGATGCCCTCAGAACTGTAGGCTTTGCTGCCCCACGGGGTGGATCTGGAGCTCTAAGGGGGACACTCAGTGTTAATTTTCTGTCCATTTTCCTGCCTTTTGTGCATTCTCTTTGGAGCCCTTCCAGTGATGGGAGACCAATATGCTGTGCCCTCTAGGTGAGAAAAATAGGGGCTGGAATTCAAACCTATAGAGCATTTCCAAGTGTTTTCTCTTCTATCAGGATATTCTGCAAATGCCATTTCCTAGCTACACTTAGAAGCTAAGTCCAGGCCTTGTGCTTAGCTGAACTGCTGTTTGAGGAAAGATGGCTGAGAAGTTTTGCTCAAATAATAATAATAAAAATCAGTGTGTTTTGCCAATTGTGACATAGCAAGAGGCCAATCATCTTCCCCAGCCCATCAGTCTACTGCACCCACAAGAGAAACCCTTCCCTGTGGCTCCAGGTGCAGGGAAGTACATTTTACAAGAGAAAACTGAGATCCACTGCCAGGGCTGAAGGGCTTCACATCTGCTGATGCCTGCAGGCCTCAGGTGGGAGTTTGCAGCCCCAGCAGTGGCAAGGATGAGGTGGGGGAGCCCTCTTTGTGTTGCACTATGTGCTGACAGGGGCTGCTTGCAGCCTTCTCAGCCCCTTTCCTCCTCAAACCCTGGCCCAAAAATGAACCTGACCGTGGCACAGCCCTTTTAAATCTTTGCCTGACTTTACCAATCCCTTTCACTCAGCTCCCACTGGGATCCAGCACAATGTGCTCTGGTCCTGGTCCTCCCTGCCCAGGCCCTGGCTCTGCTGGCCAGTACCAATCCCTGGTGTCACAGCCTGGGCTCCCTTAGTCTGACCTGCCCCAAGCAACGTGGCAAAACTAAAAAGAAAAGCTTTGTGTTTCCAAAAGTGCAGGAGCCAAGATTTTTTTAGTTTCCCTTCCTGCCTGGAGCAGCATTGTTCTCTTTGGAGGAGTTACATGCAATTGCCTCTTGCAAAATAGTGTTAATATTTTATCTTCCCACTTCTATTGTTACCAAGACCCAGAGCAGGGTGGAAACTCCTTTTGAGGGTGTTTATTGGTGAATGGAAACAGAAAAAAAGCCCAGTTCCATTCATTTTTAAGGCTTGTTTACACAGGAACCATGACAAGAATATATCCCAGTATAGACATTCCATTCCAGAATAAAGGCAAGTTTATTCCAGAAAAAATGTCCACATGGGGACAAACCAGGAGGTATCCCAGAGGTTGGGCATGTGTAGTTTCCAGCCCTTTTTGTCTGGGGCCAGACATTTGCAGAATGTAGCTGACATGATGAAGGTCTGGGTCTTGAAGTTCCCAGAAATTTCAGAACTGCCTTTGTGGGTGACTTTTCCAGCTGTTCCCCATGGCTGCTCCCAGCTCTCCTCCCGGGATCCTGACGTGGCTGCTGCCCTGGGTGCCCAGGGCTGCTCTCTGAGGGTTTTGTCTGGGGTGTGCAGGGGCAGATCCTCACCCTGGGGAGGCACTGGCAGCTGCATTCCTGCCTGGCAGGTAAATAAATGCCTTTAAACTAAATTCCACCTCCTGTAAGCAACTGTCCTGGCAGGCACTGGCTATTGTGTACACACACAGGACTGAGTCAATATTTATCCCTGGGTAAATAACAGACCTAGTGTGAGCTGCAACAAGATTTTTATTTTTCCTTCTTTTCTAAATCTCAAAGCTGCACAATACAAACCCTGCTGGTTGCTGGTTCAGGCCTCAGCTGTGAGTTGGGAGAATGAGACTTTTGGTCACCCTGACGATGTCTGTGTGACTGGGGATGGGACCTGTGTTCTGGATTCTCCAGTCTCCTGTCCTCAGTCCCTTTCTGGCTTTACTTTCCTGCTCTCTGACACCCATTGTCTGTCTTTGTATATCCACTGAATGCTTCTGGTGAGGTTTTTGAAGTCATTTTATATTGCTTGGTTCTCCCACAGATCCTTGGCCCTCAGATGTCCCCCTGGGGCTGAGGAGGTGAGGGTGGGGAGTTCCAGCCAAGGATTAAACCTGACTTCCTTCACTTTCCTCAGGCTCTGGCACACGTAATGTCCTAATTCCAGATGCAGAAATCTCCCTGTTGCTGCCAGGTAAATAATTCCTGCTGGTGGTGCCAGCCCATCCATCAAGGCCTTGTCTGAGGGGTCTCTGTGCCAGTGCCCTCCCCTGCTTGAGGCAGAGCAGCCTTACCTCTGTTTTACAGTTCGAAGTAAAGCCAGAGAGACCTGGACCCTCAGAAGGCAAAGGCAGAGCAGCCTTAGAGCCAGACAGAGCAGGGCAGTGTGTGGGAGGTGATGTGACAGGATTTCTGCATCCTCACTTCACTTCAGTGCTTCTTCCCAGCCTTGGCACTTCCAGCCCATCTGCTCTTGGCAGCCTCTGCCTCCCCCCGCTCTTGCTGCACCAAACCAGCTCCTCTTTGTAGCTAAAAAAAAAAAAAAAATCCAAGATAATTTTATTTAAGGAATTGAAAGCTGTTACACCACCGTGGTTGCCTTTTCCCCCTATCACAGGACTAAAGGAACAGGTCTGTGCTCTCTTCTCTACCCCACTGGTGGTCCAGAGCTTTCCCCTGTCCCACAGTTGCTGTTCATGTTTCTTGCAATCATCATTAATTCTTACCTAGGAAGAAACAAAATCATAGATTATTTTTCCTCCATTTTTCAACATCCTACTTGGAATACAGAAACTTTAGGACTGGATCCCTGAGAACCACCGGACACAGCCCAGCTGTGCAGACTCAAAGCCGTTCACAGGCTTTGGCCCAGCTCTGACTCTGATCAGTCTCAGTCCTGTCCCTGAGAGCACAAGGACATCTCAGGCTCCTGCTCTGTGCACATCACCCAGTCAGTTTAGAGAGAAAGATTGATTTTTTATTTTTTTTTTTCACCAAGAACAGACCAACTGGGTGCTGGAAAGCCAAAGCCAGCAAGGCCAGCAGCAGCTGCTGCTGCTTTGGGTTGTTTGTGGCTTAGAGACATTTGCCTCCCTCTGTCAGAGAGATGCTTCTCCTTTCCTTTTCCTGATGGTCCCTCATTGCAAAAGGAGAAAAGTGCCAGTGGGTTTGTAAGACACAGAAATTGCTTCTTCCATCGAGTTATGTTACTGAATAGCTGCAGCAGTGCTAGTTATCAGTGATTGATGCTTGCAATCCTTTCAAGGAAATTAATATTTATATATTTGTAACTGTACATTATGCAGAGTAATCATTACCATGGTATTTATTTTAAAGCAATAGTTCCCTTGTTCTTTCTTGTCCTAGTGTTTTGGTCTTGCCTCTTCCCCTCCTTCTTAATCAGCCTCAGTAGAAAACAAATACCAGAAGAATGTTCAGCTTGCTTGAAGAACACCCTCAACCCACCAGCACTTGCTTTGCTCACACTGACTGTTGACATTTAATGCACAATAACCTGGTTTTCATTATTGTGAATAGAGCAACTATTTAGAAAACCTCAGCTCGGGTTGGGTTTTGGGGTTTTTTAGTCCCTGCTGTTTCTGACTGAGCCCAGCTCTGGTTTTCCACCTGCCTTTTGCCCCCGCACACGCAGGCACACACAAACAGCTCTCTGACCATTTTCTGCACACACATCTTAGCAAGTCTGAGTCCAGAAAAGTGTTTGTTTTAGATTCTGATAAATATTTTATTAAAAACTGATTTTAAGACAATATCGTCTGCCTCTTATTCGCGCTTTAGGGCTGTCAAGTCTGTGCTGGGGAAACAAGAACTGGGGAGCTCTCAGGAGGTTTATTGCTCATTTTCTACCTGGCTGCTTACTGGGCTGTGCCCCAGTTTTGTCTGAGAGATGAGCTGGCTGCAGTTTTTGTCAAATTTGCAGCAGGTTCCAATAAGCAACAAACCTGAGCACCTCTTTCAGCTTTTGGCTGTGGGTGGCATTACACAAAGAAGTGTGGAGCACAAGAGGGTTTGCCCAATTCCCACTTCACTATTTCCCTTCAAGAGACATAATTTTTTTACAAAATCCATTAATACAACCTTTGCCTCAAAGAAGTGATGGGTGCCAAGGGTGCTTGCAAACACGGGGATGAGTGAATGGGATTTTTACACCTGTTACCCACAGTGGGCTGACTTGACTGGGGGGTTGCTCATGAATCAAGCCAAGAATGTCTTTGCTACACAAGCCAGTGCTCTGCAGGCTAATGACAAACTGTTTTAGTTCAGGAGAGCATCTTTTGAAATGCTTAGAAATTTGTTTTTGCAATGCCTGTTCTTTTTCAGTTTTAGGGGACGGGAACATGCGTTAAAGGACAGTGAGCAAGTCAGGAGCAGGACTAGCAGGCAGATAGCAATCAGCTGGACAGATCAGGAAAGCCAGACCCAGGTGCGTGGGTAAGAGCATCGCTGGTGGTGTGTGACCAGCTGAGAAGCTGCAGGCAGTGTCCCAGTAAAGGATGTCTGTGTCCAGCACTCAGCAGCTTGTCTGGGCTCCACACCTCACAAAGAATCCCACAGCCCGGGTTTATTCAGTCTTGCCTGTGCAGACAGGAAAAAGCACGTGGCTCCTGGGAAATGCCGCTCGCTGCTCCGGGTGAAACTCGTGGAATTCCGATGTTGCCTTCATCTTATCCCCACCGTGTGCCGTGAGCGCCCTGGGAGCAGGAGCCGGGCTGGAGGCTACACCAGCGAATGCTTGGAACGGGGCAGCGTTTCCTTGGAGGTCTTCAGGGAAGTGGTGTTTCGCTTGCTGCTCCCGAAGAACCTCCTCCTCACCTTCTCCCGGAAATCCTCAGACACGTAGTAGTAGACGAAGGGGTCGGCGCAGCTGTTGCAGGTGCTGACGGCCAGGCTCACCATGTAGCCCACGTAGAGCCGGCCGTGCAGCCTGGAGCAGGGGCTGGAGTAGTGGAGCAGCAGCAGGACATTGCTGGGGGCGTAGAAAGCCACCAGCGTGAGCACCACGAGGGCCGTGAGCTGGGCGGCGTGCGAGTAGCGCTGCCCGGCGCGCAGCAGCGCCCGCAGCACCGCGGCCGAGCTCAGCAGCAGCACCAGCAGCGGCAGCGCGAAGGCGCCGGCGGTCAGCGCCACGAAGTAGTAGAAGTAGAACCCGTCCTCGTCGTGCCGCGGGAGGACGTCGTGGCACAGCGTGAGCCCGGCGCCGAGCAGCGGGTACGACTGCCGCTGCACGGCCAGCGGCAGCGTGAGGGCGGCGGCGCAGAGCCACACGGCAGCGCAGGTCCCCGCCGCGAAGGTCGGCGTGCGGAAGCTGCGCGAGAAGAAGGGGTGGACCACGGCCAGGTAGCGGTCGACGCTGATGCAGGTGAGCAGCAGCACGGAGCAGTACATGTTGCCGTAGAAGAAAGCCGTGGTGAGGCGGCACAGCGCCTCCCCGAAGGGCCAGTGGTTGCCCAGGAAGTAGTAGGAGATCTTGAAGGGCAGCACGGAGACGAGCAGCAGGTCTGCCGCGGCCAGGTTCATCAGGAACACGGTGGAGGTGAGCCTCTCGGCCCGGGTGGCCAGCACCCAGAGGGCCAGCCCGTTGGAGGGCAGCCCCAGCAGGAAGACCAGGCTGTAGAGGCAGGGGATGAGCCGGACGGTGACGGCGCTGCCCAGCTGGGAGCGCGTGGCCTCGTGGATCAGCAGGTAGGTGACGTTGTTGACGGTGGCCTTTTCCCCGGGGATGGCTCGGGGGCACAGCGTGATCTCTGGCGTGGTTGCCTGCTCATTGGTGCTGTTCTGAGAGTAATCTGCGAGAGGAGGAAGGCAGCCTGTTACTCAGCAGAGCAGGCTGGAGGCTGCACGCACAGCTCACCCCAAAGGCTGCCCTTTGCCCTTTCTGTTGGGGTCCCTGCAGCTGGGAGTACTCTGGAAATGCAGGTGTGTGACGGGCAGAAAAAGCTGCCTGGCAGAATTAGGTGCGCAGGAGTCACCCTCAGCAGCCTTTCTGAGAACAAACACAATTCCTTTGCCGTGTGGTTTCCCACAGCTCACAGTGGGCTGTGGTGCTGTGCAGCCATCAGCAGGCCTGGGAAGCCTGAGAGCAATTCCTCTGCCTGGTTTCCACAACAATACAAAGGTCTGGAGCCTCTCCAGTGTAAAGTCATGGCTGTGGGAGACTAATTAGCTAAAGATTTAGCTTTCAAGTGCTCTCAGTGTTACAGCTCCTCTAACTTTCCTCTCTCTCTCTAGTTTCTTCCACCCCAGTTTCTTTGACTGCTGTATCACCTCTACCACCTCTGTCACCTTTTGTCACCTCCTGCTTCAATGGGAGCCTGCACAAAGCTCAATCACTCTGTGCTCCCATGTGAAATCATTAAAGAATGAGCTCTCAGGGACCTTACAAAGGTGCCAGATACCCGGTACTTTAACAAGCAGCACATTTCACCAAAAGAGACGCGCTCACCATCGTAGTCTGATGCCCGGCAGAGTCCCCAGAAGGCACAGCAGAGCAGGAGCCCGTGTGGCAGCCACCCATTCCAGAGGATTTCCATCCTGAAGGTCCCCATTCCAGTGGGCTCCAGTGCCACACTGCAGTGCCAGAGCTGTGTGGGAGCAGCAGCAGCAGCAGCAGCAGTGACCCTGCTGACACGTTTCCTCCTGTTGGCCCTTAACTCTCGGAAGCAACGGGCTGATCCCGGGAAGGACGAGGGAATGGAGGGGCTGCCACCACAGGCACGAGTGTGGGCTGCCCAGGCTCAAGCTGGACAACCCCAGCGTCATGTGTGGGACTGGGAGGGGCTTATGCATCCAGATCCAAAGTATTTTAGGGCTACACTTCATCCTCGGAGCGAGACGATGGCTCAAGTGACTCATCTGGGTCTCCTTCCTGCTCCGGAATATTCCTGGAAATAACAAGTGTGGTCAGATTTGATGCAGTTTGCACACAAACTGAACCCACGCACCTCTGCCCGTGGGAATGTCGAGCATCCTTCCACCAATGGCTCTGTGGGAGATCCGAGGTCTTTTCCCAAACCCTGAGTCACAACACCGGTACAACAAACAGGAAGATGTCTCAGATAGCGGAGCTGCAGATCACACAGACCTCCCCAGCTCCCAGGGATCACACGGGGCTCTTGCAGAGTCATGTTCTGGCTCTTGAAGGTTTTTAGTGCCAGCCTTGCAGCCTCCAGATCAGGCTGGGCCCTTCAGAGTTCTGCTCTTTTATTTCTGCTCCTGCTTCCTGGCTAAATGGGATGAAGCTCCTCCACTTTCTTGATTTTACAGCAGAGGATGATTAAAAGTCTTCTGGGTGGGAGCTATTTGCACTTGAAGGAACCAGCAGGAGCACCATGACATACCAAGGGTGAGTGGCAAAGCGAGGGAGACGCTTTGCTTCCGCTGATAAACCCCCAGGACAGGGAGAGCAGCCCCATCCAGCAGGAAAGGGGCCTGCAAAGGGCACGCAGGAAGTCCCTGCTGTTGGGCAGATAATGGTGAGTTCCAGCCACTCCTGCCCCACAGGAGCTGTGTTTTCCCAGAGCTGAGCAGTCCCAACCTGCACAGTCCCCACTCTGCCGGGATAAGGGCTCGGAGCAGCACATGGAGCTGCTGGGTTAGGGTTAGGGTTAGGATTGTACCCAGAGGACAACTCAGATAATGCTGTGAGAGGGACTGGCAGATGTTACCTGGGCCTTTAGGATCCTTTACCCCCTGGTCCTCACCTTCTCTAACCCCCTGAGTAAGTCCCTTCTGTGCTCAGCTCTGCGCAGCAGGGCTGGGAAGATCCCAAATCCTCTCCCATCTCCTGTGCTGGAGCCCCAGGGTGGCCCTGGCCATCAGGTGGATAGGCCAGTGGAACAGGAGGTCATGGCTGGAGGGGGTGCTGGGCTTTAGGCTGTTCTCTCCAGTCCTTGCCTGGCTCTGCAGGCGAGGAAGGACAGGAGCTGGAGCCCAGGCAGTAGGAACTGTAAATTTGGTTTGGCAACCTGAGGAGCAGCTCGTTTCTTTCTCCTCAGCTTATGAATGGCCTCTTCTGTGAAAGGTTGCAAATCTGAGCCTGGCTGCTGTTTGATGAGATTCTTCTATTCCAAGGAGAAAATGATCCTATTTCCTTTGCTTTCACCATATTCCCACATCCTTGTGCCGAGCGTGTCGAGAGGTGGAGTTGCGCTGGCAGGGAGAGGGAAGATGCAATGTTAGATGTTTTGCTTTTGTGATTCTCTCAGGATTTATGAACCATTACAGAATGACTCATGTGGCCACATATTTTCCATGCCTCAGCCAGGATCCTTTCCATGCTCTGTATGCAAAAAATTAGCCATAATCAGGTTCAGATAGTGTGCAAATCACAGCCCTGCTTCCTAGGGGCAGGTCTCTGGAGTGGAGCAGAGAGGGGTTACTCATTGCTGTATCCTTCATTTTTCAGATGCTGTGTGATCTTTAGTGACTGCCTTAGATGCAGAACAGCTTGCCTGAAAATTCTGATGCCAGAGGTTTGTCACGGCTTGTTAACATCTCTTTAAGTCGTGTGATCCCTGCCCTGTGGGGTAACAATTTGGTTTTAAAGTAATTCATTGTGCAATAGATCATCCCCTGGGAGCAGGCGCTCTTTAATTCCATGGCTCTGAACCCAGAAGATGTAATGCTGGAAAACAGGCTGGGGATTTCAGAGCTCAGAGGGAGGGCACGGACACCACCTGGCCTGGCCCGTAGATCTGTAAGGCTTGGAAGAGCAAACTGTGGTGGGTAAATGATGGGATTCACAATTGCTGCAGCTCCGGAGGGTTCCTGAGCCACAAGGCAGGAGGTGAGAGGACAAAAATCCCCAGGCAGCCCCAGGCTGGAGACACCAAAGGCACCCGACCATGAAGGCAGCAGCTCTGTCTCGGTGCCAGCACAAGGAGGCACTTCCAGCCTCGCCTTTTCCATGGATACAGCGCTGGCTCTGCCTGTCCCAGCCGGGCGTGGAGCACCTGGGAGCCGCAGGGCACAGGCACAACCCCCGAGTGCTGAAAGGGAAACCTCGGTGCCCTGAGCCAGACCCGCAGCCCAGAGCTGGCTCTGCAGGCTCTGCACGTACCAGGTGCCCTCGAGTTCCTGCCCGCAGGCACCAGCTCCCCTCCTTCTCCCTGGGCCAGCCTGAGGCTCTGCAGGGCTCCAGGGGATCCCCCAGCCTCTCTCTTCTGCTTGTCCCACAGCTCTCCTGTCCCACTGGAATCCCACACAGTGTTTCTCCTTTGTTATTCCATGCATTCTCCTCAGCCTTAGGCTGCTGCAGCACTTCTGACGAGGCAGGGTTTTCAGAACTGCTCTTCTGCTTGCTTGCACTTTTCACTCCACTGTGTAAAAATCCACATGAAGACATTTTCCAGGAATATTTGACGCTTATTAACATCCCTGCAAGGCACTGGATGTTCTGGAATAACTTCTTTGGGGCCTTTCTCAGAAAGATAATGACACTGGGCTGGAGGCTACCTTGCCTGACACAGCCTCCACCACCATCATCATCATCATTATCCCTTTTCAGCACCAGGTCTCTTTGGATTCATTCTTTAGCACAGGTCTGCTTAAGAGTTGCTAGACTTTAGTCTTTGCATTGAATGGGTGGAACACTGAGTTAGTTCTAATCCAGAGCAATGGCTAAAACATGAAGAAAAACTCAGCTGATGTTTGCACAGACCGTTTTTGACTCTCTCAGTGGTTCACAGCCCCAACTCTCCTGTTTCATCACTGTGATATGGGAACACGTTAACAAAGTCCTGGAATATTAAATGCTGAACTCAGGTACTCCCTTCAGCAATTCTGAATTGAATTGACAAAACCATCCTGCAAACCTGAAGGATATTTTTAAGGTCTTTGTTGCTGCCAAAGCTGTCCACTCGCTGAGATCTCCGAGTGCTCCTATGTCACATCTGGCTGTCCCTCCCCTGGAGCACAGGGAACGTCCCCTCTGTGAGAGGGCCAAGAGAAGACTTGAGCAAAGTGGGCTGTGTCCTCTGAGACCCCCCCGCACTGTAATTTTAATCAAATTACTCCGTGCAATTTGTGCATCAGAGGATTGTTATTGGGAGAACAACAGTTTGTTTCCCTGTGAGCCAGCAAGGGGCTGCACAGAAAGCAGAGCTGCCTTTTGTTATGGCAACGGAAGTGTTGGGGATGATGTAAAGGAAACTCCTATCAGCCCTGGGTCACATCACTGCGGCTCAGTTTGCAAAATCCACTCATTCATTTGTTGTGCAGAGCTCACAGGGAACACAGTTAAACATGTTATTACCCAGGAATTTGGGGAGGCTGAGGGAAAGGCGGGTGGAGGGTTATTTTCATGGTTGCAGTTGTGTTGTCTTAACCTGTAGCAGATGTGCTTGTGGGGTTGGGAACTGGAATCAATCCCTTCTCTTGAGCCATGGTTGTGTTCAGTGTGTGAGTTCCTGGGGCCAGGCCTGGGCTGTGCCTCACCTCTGGCAGAGGTGCTGCCAGAAAGAAACCAGGCTGCAAGAAGACATTGCCTGGCACGACACAATCCTGGAATATCCTGAGTGGGAAGGGACCCCCAGGGATCATCAGTCCAACCCCTTGCCCTGCACAGACACCCCAACAATCCCACCCTGTGCATCCCTGGGAGCGTTGTCCAAATGCTCCTGGAGCTCTGGCAGCCTTGGGGCCGTGTCCATTCCCTGGGGAGCCTGGGCAGTGCCCAGCACCCTCTGGGGGAAGAACCTTTCCCTGATGTCCATCTCGACCCCCTGGCACAGCTCCAGCCGTTCCAACGCTTTCTTTTGAAACCTCTCTCTGGTGGAGCAACTGTGCCACCCCCTGGACTCCCTGCTCCCCTCCTGGGCTCCAGGAGAGGTTTTGGCAGCAGCCAGGTGAGTGCAGCCACAGCTCCTGCGTGGGATCTCTGCTGGAGGCTGCTTGCAGGGAGTGTATTTCCCTTTTCCATTGGAGAGTGCACTGCTCACACCCTCCCTGAGCACTTGCTGACACACAGCTGCATCAGCACATCCTGCAGCCTGTCCAGGAACTGCCTGGAGGGAAGCTCATCCAACTTTTCAATTGCATTTTTCTACCATTTAAAATCCAGTTTCAGGGACAAGACAATCAGTTCTGGGGGTTGTCATAAAGTTTAAATGAATTGAAAATTTAAAACAGTGAGAGCTGCGGACTTTTAAAATCAATATTTTATTTTACTTGAATGTGCAAATAAATATAAAAAAAACTACATTCAAGGAGCTGGCAAAGCAATTACAAGCCCAAAAGCAAAGATCCTTCAAACAAATGGAAGAACAAACTCTTGACTCAAGGTCGTGCAGATACACAGCTGAAACCCTCAGACATGAACAAGCTCCTCTCAAACCTGCCTGTTACTCCCTTCACATCCCTTGCTACTCTCAGCTTTGAGACAAATAGCACTGTAAAGGGCAAAAGTCTTGCTTTAATCAGTTCAGATTATAAATTAAAGTTTACAAAATAAGGATGCTTAAAAATACCTGAAGTACACTTAGAATGGGTTGATGGAACAGGACGGTGCCCAGGTGTGTTGCCCACCTTGGGACACCTGGAATCAAACGCATTTTAAGCCACAAGTTGCAACCTATTTTCTAGTAAACAGTTTTTCTGTATCATAAAACCATAAAATTTGGCACAATTGTCATCTCCACTGGGAGACAGCAGAGAGGTGAGCAGGACTGAGGTGTGTTTTGGTGAGCTGGCTGGGAGGGAAAGGGGGACACTTTGTGCTTTGCACTGGGCTTGTCCCCCTGCTCCCTCCCAGCCCTCGTGGTGTCTCTTATCTTCCTGCAACAGGAGCAGGGGAAGAACCTTCAGATCATTTCAGGAACCAAAATGTAACAGAGACCCAGACCACGAGAACATGGGTTCTTGATGAAGTCTCTGCTGGCAGTGGTTGTGCAAGTGGCCACGAATGCCAGAGAGCGGCCTCCCTCCTTCCCTCCCACAGATTATTTTGCAAAAAAGACAAAGATTCAGGACAGTTTTCTATTAAATATACCCCAAAGGCCAATTTTTCTACTGTCGAGTGAGACAATTGCGAAACCAAATGTCATACAGTGGAAATAACCCAGGACAAATCCTACAGGCTGCTCCTTAGGTCTGGCAGAAAAAATAACCTAAAAATCAAAGCCACGAGAAGTTTGGGGGTGGGAAGTTATTGCCCCAAAAGCCAGGAAAAAGCTGAAAAGAGGCTGGATATGCCTCAAGACATTATGTTTGTAATACACTCCACGGACAGTGTGCTTGCCCTTGGCCCCTGAAAAACAGGAGTGAAGTCACAGTGGGGCTGCAGGACAGACACAACTAAATTTCCTTGATTTCTCACTAGATTAAGTCAGACATAGTGTTCTGCACGGATCGGGGGAGGCTGTGTTAGGTTTCATGGCAAAAAAAAGCTTTGACAGCGGTATGGATGCTTCCGTGGAAAAGCTCGTCTGTGGTGGTGGTGGCTGGGTCTCACACTGCTGCTTACAGATTTCCGTGTGTCCCTGCAAATCCGGCGCCCGTGCTGACCCAGCAGAAACGGGAGAGTCCCCGGGCCAAAGCCCAGCTCCCAGCCGTGCTCCAGGAGCTCCATCTGCCGCTGTCACCGGCGCGCTGCAGCCCCGCCGAGCCCCGGGGGCCGGGCACGCACAGGGGAGTGAAACGCCGGGGAAACGCCGTCTCCGGAGCTGCCCATCGACATGCAAAACACAAACCAAAAGCCGGGCCGGACCTCGCAGTGGATATTGCTCCCCGTGGATGTTCCTCCCCACGGAGAAGGCAGAGTCTGCAGCAGGTCCTCAGCTCGCAGAGGAACACCGGCGGCTGGGGGGCCTGGGGCCGGGAATCGCTCCCTTCCCAGCACTGCAGCTCGGGGTTCTTCCCCTTAGTTCCTGCTCCAGAATACTTGGCTGATGAAGGACAGTCAAAGCCTTGAGTGTGCTGGCCACCCCCGTGTCAGTCTTGGCGTTTTTCTCAGCAGAGCACCAGAACAGGAGTCACTCATTGCCTTGGCTGGGAGCGGGGCGGCCGAGCTGTGCCAGGGGCTCTCGGCCCTGCTGGCACTCCCAGGTTACAGAGAAGAGTTCTGCAGGCTCCAAGACAGCATAAAGTCAGGAAGGTTGGGAATATTAAACCCTTCAAAGTGGAAGCAGCTGCCAGCATCTGCTCAAACACCAGCCCAGCTCCATCTCGCCAACAAAGCCACTAGTGGTAGTTCACCCCCTCACTAGGCTGGTCAGCAGTGGCCTAAAGCCAGGAAACTACTAAAAATGTGTGGCAATGCCAAGAGCCCCCTTCCCATAAAGCTTTTAAAAGTCTCTTCATGATGGCTGGAGGATTACACTGCAAGGAGATGAGTCTATGCCATATGGAAAATACATGATAATCCAAAGTAAAATGCTGTTTGGATAAATATCATTAATACATACATTGCATTCCCACCACTACTCTCATAGCAAATGTGCTTCACCAGCAGAGCTCTGACTTGTGTTGGTGCCAGGGCTGGGGTGCTCAGGGTGAAGCGGGACGGCGGCTGTACTGGACCCTGTATCTGTTCACTGGCACCCCGTGCACGTTCACTGTCTCACACGTGGTCTTACAGGGCACCATCTCCTCGTCCTCGTCCCCCATCAGCCAGTCTTGAACCACATCCACGGCCTCCATGGACACGTTCTCCTCCAGCCACCGGCTGTGCCACTCCTCAAACTGCTGGTGGTGCTTCAGCAGCACCACGGGCTGCACCTGGAGGCAGGGCAGGAAAGATCACCAGGAGTTTGTGCAATGTGCAATGCTTTGGGCACCACACAAACAGGAAACAGGAAACCTCATACCTGCGTTTAACCATCCCTATTTCTTAATCTTTGCCACTCCCACTTAACATTTGCATGGTAAGGGAAAGGCTGCTGAGCTAATCCAAAGTACAGAGCGTTTACCAGCTCTCCTCCATGCTTCATCTATAACAGAGCAGCAACTTCTGGGTGTAGCTTGCAGGAATTCAGCCACAAGACTTACTGGTACCTGTGCTTTGGCTCCCACCCTCAACCTCTGCTACTGCCTGAGCCGCAGAGGGAGTAAAAATGAGATGTACCTGCTTGGCTCTGCAGAGAGCTCCCCTCCTGTACATGTAATCCTCTGAGTTCATGATGAACATCATCTTGTGGGTGTTGAGCTTGAAGCGACAGTCCACGTTGCAGGCACTCTCCACCCCAATCAGCCTCTTCCAGGAGCTCTTCACCTCACTGCGCAGGGCCCTCACCTGCTTGCACTGCCACTTGCGAAACTTTTTCAGGTTTCTGGAACAAAACAAGGGTGACAAAGCGTGTGTCACACCTGGTTACCCACCCTCCTAAGCCAGCAGGGCTCGCAGCACAAGGATGGAACTTGTATTTGCACGTTTCGTTTTTCAGGCGCTCTCCAGGATCTTCCTCCGTGTGCTCTGACGAATATTTAATGAAATGCGAACAAAATAGAGCTCTAATTCCACCCAGAAGGGACTGCTGAGGCAGGCCCACTCCATTCCAAACACATGGTTTGTTCCATGAACAAACCTCAGTGCAGTGGTTACAAATTTCTCCTTCAGCATCCCTGTGCAGCCCCTCTGGACCTCAGAGGTGGGTGCACTTCCCTGGGGCTGGCACGTCACCCAAGCCCTGGCACACGGGCAGGGAGGAAGCAGCAGCAGCTGCTGCAGGTGTGGCTCAGGGCAGGGAGCAGCTCACCTTTGCAGAAAGACCGGTTTCAGCAGGAAGCCATCGTTCTGGTTGTTGGGAGCTCCTTCCACCCCAACGTACTGCTCCATGTAGTTTGCCAGGTGCTACACAAGGGAGACCAATTCCAGTGAGATTTCACTTCATCAGGACAAACATCACTGCAAAGAACCTGTTTATTTCCAAGCTATTTATTCTGAGGCTGATTTATGTCGAAACTTTAGCTAATACACCATTTCTGTCAATGACCACAGCCCCAAATGTCATCTCCCCACCTCCCAGGTAAACTTGTCCTCCTGGCAAAGTCTCACTTTTCGGAACAAGAAAGCAGGAAAGCATTCTTAGACACCTGCTTTGTGGTACACAGCCTCCAGGGTCACCGTGGTATTACCTGGACCTCCACAGGATCTTCTGTCTGGGTTTCTTCTGTATCCAGCAGCTCAATGGTCATGATCACCTGTCCTTTCCTCTGAAGAAACATGACCTGTGATAAAGTCACAGAAAATATTGGCCACAAGAGTTCACAATAAAATGCTGCACATTCACAACAAATCATTTGCACAACACACGGGAGCTAGGAGAAAAGCAGCAGGGCTTCTCAGTGTCCCCTCAGTCTGACCCCTCACTGTCTGTGCTCTGGTTTTGGTACCTCCTCTCCACATTGCTCACTCCCTCACCTTGGCGCTCCCAAACCCACTTCTCCCAGGGAAAGTGCCAGTGATTTTGTGAAGTTCCCTGGCAGCAGGATCTTACCTTGAAGCAGTTCTCATCTGCCATGCACCGTTCAGCCTTCCACTGGTAGCTGGTCTCCTTTGCTGCCCGCACGCAGCGGGATGACAGGTTACCCCCAGCAGCACCTCGCTTCCTCTCGTTCAGGTACAGCTCAACCACCTTCAAGCAGATGTCATCGCTCACTAGATGGTGAAGCTTCCATTAAAAAAGGGGGAATTCAGTCAGCAAGCCTGGGCCAAGAGTTAACTCCAGTGTGTTATGAAAGGAGTGTAAAACTCAGCACAGCAGCACACTCAGCTGAAGCAGCAAACTCCAGAGACTCCCCACATTTCTCTCTCTTTTTCATGACTTTGCAGTCAAAGGAACAGAGAAGAGTGAGGGGCTGATGTGCCTTAACTGTTATGAAACTACAACTGGAAGGCGGATTTATGTAAGGACCGAACCTTTTTTGTGTTGCCTTAGATGTGTTTTGGGAGTGGAAGAATTTTGAACAGACTGCAACTTAAAAACTGTTGGAGAAGGGCAGGAAGAGCAAACCCCTGAAGGTGATCCCTGTACAGAAGTTGAAGTCTCTGTGCTGGGGCATTTCCCCACCACGTACAACTTTTCCCTGAGCTGGCTCTGAGCTCTGTGCCCCGCTGCACTGCAGGGCACTGGGAGAAGGCTGTCAGGTGTGAGGGAGAATGTGCAGCCCCAGCCCCAGCCCTCACCTGGCGGACGATGTTCTGCACCAGCTTGTCCATGGTGAAGCCGATGTAGGCGTGGATGGTGAACATCTCCCTCAGCGTGTCCTCGTACTGCGTGGGGTCGATGTTCCCATCCAGCAGGCTCCTCACCATGTCCAGGAAGGCAGGGTAGTACTCCTCCAGCTCCACCTCACCTGGGCAGGGGGAAAGCACACTCGTTTAAGGCACAGAAAAGGCAGAGGGAAATCAATAATCCAAAGGGCAGCACCTCAAGAACTGCAGCATTCAATGTGGAGAACACCCTGGCAGTTCTCCCTCTGGAACAGTTTCCTTCATGCACTTCCAGGACTGCCCTGGGCAATAACTATTTCTTTGTGGGGGCATTTACATTGTAAATCAAAGTAACAGATTCATACAATGAGACACTTGAGAACACCTGAGCACAGTGGGCCTGCATGGAGCGTCTGTGAACCACACATGAGAGGAGCCCATGACACACTGACTGCCCTGTCCACAAATCACAAACACAGCAGAGGACTGCACCTCTGCACCCCTCACAGACCTTCCTGCTGGCCCCAGTTACTCACACATGCACAACGGAGCACTGCCAACCAGAGCATTAAGAGTGCACTAAGCCCTGCATTACTCTTACTTGGTTGCTTCAGTCTTAGCTCCATGGCTGGGTCATTGGTTTTTTCTTTCCTCCCTTCACAGAGGAGCTTCTCCCTCTCTTTCTCAGTCCGATACTCGAGAAGCTGCTTCTGAGCCTGCCGATAAATCTTTAGGAGCCTCGAGCACAGAGTCTGGTGAAGGCGGAGGAAGAAATACCAATTATTGTTGACAAAGAAGAGGCTGTAAACATCATCCAGAGTGTTGTGGGGCTCAGCAGCTGTAACATCACAGAAGGTTGCTTTGGTCTCCAGAGGACTGCTTGGAGGCCCAGGCACGTGTTTTTTCCGCAGCTCAGGAGTATCCAGGTTCTGCCCCTGATGGTTTTCTCTGTCCTCATCTGTTGACTCTTCAGAAATGTTGTGCTCAGGTGGCTGAGAGAAGAACAGCTCGGGTATGAAGTGATGCACAATCTGCCTGATGGTTGCCTGATCCTCCTTTTGGATGGTCGGCTGCCTCTTCACATAATAGCTGATAAGAGATGCTGCATCTTCCAAAATCTGCTTATCTTCGTAGATAAAGATAAGATGAGGCTCGTTTGTGGACGAACTTCTCCCCTCTGAATGCTGCTCCTGATGCTGTAATCAAGAGACAAATAAATAAAGATCCTTCCAATCCATGCTCTAGAGCCATTCCTGCCAGGAGAAATAAACCAGTATTAACACTGCGCTTGGGACAGTCGTTTTTGACTGAGAAATCTTCCCAGCACAACCACCTCCACACGGTCCCAGGTGCTATGAACATGTCCTGGCCACACCATGGAGGAAGGGCATGGAGGAGGGGTCATTCCCTGTCATACACACCTCGTCATAGACACTCTCAATTTCATTCAGCAAGCTCTTGGAGCGCAGAGCTTTGGTGTCGTTCTGCTTGAAGTTGACAGCCTGGTGGTCCAGGGATTTCAGATAGGCCTTCTCATACTGCTCCCTCCAAATCTTGTTGAAGCCCTGCTGGGCCTCCCTCCACTCCTCCTCTTTTGCTTTCAATCTGCATAAAGGTACAGTGTGCTTCAGTTCAGGGAGACAGGCACAGAAACACACCCAAAACGTTTTAATGTAGCCAACAGTGGTGCAACAAGAAGTTCTCAGTATTCCTGGAAGCAGTAAATAAATTTGAAAAAGCAGCACCACAGATGATGAGTTATCCTTTGAAACAACACCAACAGAAAACAGATCACAGAATCATTTAGATCTGAGATCATCAAGTCCAACCTCTGACCAACCAGTGCCTTATCAAGTAGACTAGAGCACCAAGTGCCACATTCAGTTGATTTTTGAACACCTTCAGGGATGGTGACTCCACCTCCTCTCTGGGCAGCCCCTTCCAATGTTTTAACAACCCTTTCTGTGAAGAACTTCCCTGATATCCAACCAGAACTTCCAGCAGCTCAGCCTGAGGCTACGTCCTCTCACCCTGTTGTTTAAAAACGCTTTAAAAATCCTTTTTCAGTTTCTTAAAGAGCACAGGACAATGGGAATTACCTCTTAAGAACAACAGGAACAGCAGTAACTGGGTTCTTCTTAAGGCTCTCGATGATCTCTGGTGCTTTGTCCCCGTAGATGCGGTAGATGGCCCGGCGCTGGATCACTTCTGATGTCCCTCCCAAACAATCATCCAGGCGAAACTTCTCCTGGTCCTCCTGGGTCAGGCGTGACAGCTTCTTCTGCACGCTCTCCAGCACACGGATTGTGGCTAAGTTGGTCTCCAGGACAACATCCAGCTGTTGAGAGTTCACAGAAGAAGACACAGTGTAAGTACACAGCCAGAGCAGCAGCCCTGGTTTGTGGAAGGTGTTCCAGCCCCACGGGGTGGAGACAGGAAGCATCAGGAAGGTTTTTACTGGAAAATAGGCCTCTGCCACTTCTCCCAAAGGTCACATGCAATTTAGAACTGGACTTGTGCCTAGGAAGAACTATTAGACTCCAAGCACAACACACCAAGCTCCATCTCAAACCAACAAACACCAACAGAGCTTTCAGGAACTGGCCACCAATTAATCCAGTAAAATCCAGAAGTTTTGCTTTCTGAGGAAGCAGAAAGGGAGCTGAGCAGCAGAGGTACCTCAAACCGCTCGTCCTCGCAGCGGTGCAGCTGCTCCTCATACGGAGTCTTCTTGGAGCTGACAAAAGTGGAGTCCTCAGACCAGGATGGAAACGAAACCCAGGTATCATTTAACACCTGCAACAGTGCACAGACGTAACAGTGAGCAGGGCCTTGTGAGCTCAGAGCTGTTCTCATGGGGTTTTCTCTTTCCTCTTTTCATGCAGTTCTTCACTGACTTTCTGTTGGACATTCCAGACCTAATTCCCAGCTCACTGCCACGACTGCTCCCCAGATTTGAGGTCTGTGTGGAAATGTGCCAGGGCCCTGCTCAGAAAACTTGAAAGCACCTTCACTATCACCTCACACAACAGAGATCACTCTGCAGTTATCAGCCCCTGTAACTAAAGGAGACAGAGTTCCCCACCACAGTGGGAATGGTACCTTAGGCTCTGCCTCACAGGGTAATTTTTCTCTCTAAGAAAAATTGTTCCTAATGGTCATATCAGCCCACTGCTAGGAAGTTAATTCCAGGGAATTTAATATTCTTTTCTGTTTATAGGAATGTCTGCGCACAGACTCGAAAGGTATTAAAGATGCACTTTGTGATGGGTTTAGATAAAATTAGCAAGATGTGGACATGATTTCAATAAATCAGCTGAATAGCTACAGTGAATCAGCACTGAAGAGGGGACTCCACACACAGAAGCCGCGGCATGAACGGCCCCACTCCAATTTATGCACATTCAGGGACTGCAGAGCCTGATCCCCAAGTACCTCCTTGCAAATGGCTGTTCTTCCACTGCACTTTGGCTGCTGGTAGGTTTTGGGCAGAGCCCGGTAACTGGAGCCGATGCGTTTGCAGGACGCGTAATCGATTTCCCGGCTCATTCCGTCCCCGGAGCGGTCGCTCAGTGGGGAAGCAAAGGAAAGCTCTTTCACCCCAAGGAAGGACTTGAACTGTGCAAAGAGTTCTGGGAATTTCCTTCAAAAACACAAGTATTTTGTTATTTCACTGCGACAGTTTAAGGGTGGTTAATGTGTGTCGTAAAAGGGAGGGAGAAATATCTGAACGAACTCAGCGTTGCAGGGAGAAATCTTTCACCAACATTTTACCTCTGTTATCATTCTCTCTGAATTACTTTAGGGTTTTGGGGTTTTTTTTTTACTTCAGGTAGGAAAATGATTTCACTACACAAACACTCCCCTTAATTGCCTGAGGAGAAACTGATCCTTGCCATTTGACTCTTCCTTTTCCTTTGGAAGCCAAACAGCTCAGGAGGCTCACAGCAGAGCTAGAGCTATTTATCCTTTTCATAGCTCTGTTCTCAGATTTCATGTTTATACCTTTATTACATTTTGAGATATTAAACAGAGAGTGTGATCAGAGGAAAATACCTTCCTCACAATGCTTATTAAGACCTGTACAGACAGATTAAAAGGTTCAGAGTTTATTACACTCCTTTTAGGATTAACCTTCAATTTCTAGCGTGCTGCCTAAGGAGATACTTCTGAAGCTAAATCCAGAACTTCAGTAACAAAGTTCACAATGTCTCCAAAAAGTAACAAAGAACCACAGAACAGAGAAGGCTATTAGTAACTTACCCTAAAAAGGGTGTAACAAGCTGGAGCAACTCAGAGCCGGAGACCAACTCCTGGTTGAAGAGAGCAATGCAACGGAGAAAGTTTTCATAAACCTCCTGACTCTTGAGCACCCTGCGCACCTGCAGCAGTTTGGAGAGACACGATCACATCACCTGAATGCCACTTGTATTTAGAAAAAGGTTCATTATCAGTCTCTATTCATCTTCCAAACCCACCTATTCTTACTTTTGTTGGTCTTTCTCTACCACTTGAAAAGTCAGGGAATGTCTGAGTGCTGACACACAAATTGTACAGAAAACCAAACAATTAACAACAACATAAAAGTCCACAGAATGTGAGGACAGGCCAAATACTGACCTTGTCAAAGAAGGAAAACTCTTGCAGTGTCCCATATTTCCCCACTGTTGCCACTGACAGATCTTTGGTACCTCGCAGCTTCATTTTCTTCTGTTAAAAGAACAAGCAGTTATGTTTAACATGTGGTGGCTCAAATGCCATCAAATTCCACTCTGTTGACATAGAACAGCTCCCTGCAAAGGCTGAGACCCTGCATTTCCCCAGCAGTGATCTGGTGTCACATCCTCACAGCAATCTCTGTCAAATGTCTCCCAGCTACGAAGGAAGAACAAATAAAAAGAATGACTGGACAAACATTTCCAAAAGAAGATTACTCTGTAGCAGCAATAAACTGTTCCTATCCAGGTCCAATAGTACAGAAGGCCTTGATATTTAGTATCAAACATGTTACCAAACACGTTTAAATATACATTAAAAATTCCCTTTTTCTACAGTAATTAAAACAACTCGAAATTTTGTTTCTCATACACCTACATGGCTCTGAGAGGCTACTCATTACAGCTTTATCTCAGCGATTACCTAAACACAAGTAACATCAGGTTATTCTAAGTTTTTACATGCTAAAAGATACCTTTGCTGGGCCAGAAACAGGACGCAGCAGCAGCGGCCTGGATCGCTTTTTGCTGTGCTCCAGATTCTTCTCATGCTCGGTTTTCTGGACACTGTTCACTTCACATGGTCCATTTCCTGTGAACTGAAGTAAATAAATAATGATTTCAATGTTCTCCTCTCAACGGGCACAAATAAAGAATCCTAACAGGACACGGAGTGTGTGTGGTTAAGTCACCTGTCCTGAGAAAATCCAAACAAGGAAGAGAAGCAAAGTTCATTACTGACAGAGCATTCAATATCCTGCCCTGCTCTCAGCACACACGTACCAAAGACCTTTTCGCCTCTGGGAGGAACTGTCCAAACTCTGAGAGCAGATCCTCCTGTCCCCGGAACAGATTGGCCACTTCAGTGAACACTTCTTCCTCTGACATGCCTCGGAAGGGTCGGCCCTTTGTGTTCAGCTGTTCTTTCTGAAAAGATACACACAGATGTTAAAGAGAGTCAAAAATACCTCACTCTGCCAGAAAATTCATCCTCAGCCAAAAACCTTGATGCCACTGAACTTGAAAGGATTCTGAGCCTGCCCCAGGTTCTTACAGGACCTTTCACACAGAGGACCACAAAATCAACTGAAGGTGAGTAAAACCAGATCTAGCTACAACCTCTTTACACACTGCAAAGTTCCACAATATTCACACTTTTGTTATTTCTATGAGGCAGTTGTTGGTTAAAGACCAGTCCTTGGGAACTCTAAGTCTGTTTAACAGGCAGAGATTAAATTTGATAACCACGACTCCCAACAGCTACAGAGCCAACCCACTGCCTCTTCCACAGAAGACTTTTTACCTGGTAAGTGTGAAGAATTTCTAAAAAGGATCTGTAAATCTCTGGGTGGTCAAGGAACCGTGTTTTGATCTTATTCACGTAACTGATGGCATTATTGAACTCTACGGAATCAGACTCCAAGGGAATTTGGGATTTATCTTCTTTGTAGGGAAGCTGCTGCCGGAACTCCTCGGAGCAGTCGCTGTGATTGTGGGAGTTCTCCTGGGAGTAGTGCAACACCAGCCCACTGCCAGGGAGTGCACTGGGAACGGGCTCCGGGGGCACCTGGGGGCACAAGGCACACGAGACGTGTTGGAAAAGGAGCAGGGACCAGTTCAACAACAACCCAGCAGCTGCACTGCCTCCTCAGCCAAGAAATATTGTCACATGAAGAAGAAAGAAGAAGTATTTCAGCCACCAATGTCCCTACCCAGTTTATTAATTCCATCAATTAAAACAATCCCCGATGTTCTCCCTAATGGAGGAACCACCCAGCTTCTTACAGCTCGTGGCTGTCGTGGCCTTCTCGGCCTCACCTGAGAGGCTGCACCAGACACCACCCACTGCAGGTCCTGCTGCCTCTGGGTGTTGCAGAGGAACTCCCAGCTTTAAGGAGCATTTTAAACATAAGGCTCTTACAGATGTTAATTCCTAAGCAGCAGAGAAATCTAAGGGAGCTGAGATCTAAAACACACTTCCTGCTATTAATTGGAGTTTAACCGCAAGTTTATCAGTAGAATTCACTTTATGGCTGTATTTCAGCCCCACAACCACACAACAACAACAGAAAGCAAGCAGAGGCAACATCCATCTGTATCCCAGCAGATGGGTTTCACAGCAACAATACCTGACATGGACTCCATGATCTTAAAGGCCTTTTCCAACCTAAACAATGCAATGATTTCACAGTTCTGAGTACTGTTGCCTATTGCCTAAACAAGTTTCCCATTTTCTCAGTGAAAGACTGGAAGTGCAATTCTTCCAGGATCCCTCCTTGAAATTTATCACTGCCCACACCCCATATTGAGAATCCATTTAACAATATCAGGCCAATTACAATTTCAGTTTCCAAATCTGACTGAAGTATTTGGTCTTGAAGTGGTGTTTTCACGCAGAATCATCATTTCTGTGGAAGTTAAACTAACTGGTTTGAGAATAAATTGGGGGTTGGAACTAGGTGATCTTTAAGGTCCCTTCCAATCCAAAGTGCTCCATGGTTCTTTGAATAAACATTTTAATTTATGTAATACCCATAATCTCAGGATTTGAAAACCATCTAAGAACTTCAGCAACATGAACTACACATAAATCTACACAGTCTAAACCATGCAGACGTGGCCAGTGACACATGGAACAGTTTATTTAGAGAATAAGAGCTCTGTGACCTACCTGACTATTCAGAGGTGACTGTATACTTAGCTTCCCGTTCTTTGGAATTTCTATCCTGTAGCCCAGAGGAAGAAATGCATTGAATCCTACAATGAGGTCAGGGTGCTCATGGAAAAGCTGAGAAACACGTCGGATGACTCCAGGTGTGTCAATGCTAGAAGTGAGAGGGGTTTGTTACTTGTATCTGAATCAGAAACACAAGCTAAGCCTAGAAAATGCCAGAGGTGAAGAATCTGGTTACTTAGGGATGCAATTTTTTCAAGAAGCAGACCTAGAGATCAACCCAAGCAGAGGGAATGACCACTGCAGCCTCACCCTGGGAATGTTATCAATGCAGAGGAGAGATGAGTGTGCAGGTTGCCAAACAGGCAAGACACCCACAACCTCCAGGGCTGGCAGGTCACAGGTTCTGTGCTCAGGCTGCTTCACTTTTTTTCAAGATCTGCGTCTCAGAGTGAAAAGTAAAAATATATTTGCTTTGTCCTGTGGATTTCATATCTGAAAAATTATGGGATGGGCAGAAGTTCTCCACCTCCAAGTGATTGCACCATTGAGGGACAAGGCAGCGTGCGTGCAGAGGTCGAAGGATGGGGTGAAGGCTGGAGCACCCTGCACAGGCAGAGAGACCCCACAAAGGCTTAGGGAATGGCTGGAGCTGTGACAGAGGGGTTGGGATGGATATCAGGACAATGGTTACCCCCCAGAGGGTGGTGGGGCACTGAACAGACCCCCCAGGGAATAGTCACAGCCCCAAAGTTGCCAGAGCTCCAGGAGCATTTGGACAACGCTCCCAGAGCCAGGGTGGGATTGTTGGGATGTCTGTGCAGGGCCAGGGGGTTGGACTGATGATCCTTATGGGATCCTTGTGATTCCATGAAAGGCTGAGGAGCTCCCCAGAGCACCCCAGGGTGCAGGACCTGGGCTTTACCTCTGGCTCTTGAATTCTTTCATGATCTCCAGGAAGCCATTGTAGGTGGCAGGGTCGCTGCCAAAGCGGATCTTCACCTGGTCCAGGTAGGAAAGTGCATCCTCCACCTGCGGGGAGAGAACACGGGTGAGGCCCAGGCAGGTATAGCAGGCCCTGGGGCCCCCCACGGGCCCAGAATTGGGGAGGGGGCACGTCAAGGCACTGGGGGAGATGGGAACCGGTCCCGGGGGAGCCCCATAGCACTGGGGAAGGGTACTCGGCACCAGGTGAGGGGGTCGGAGGAGGGCAGACCCCGGTGGGCACCACGCACCGGGGAGGGTGGGCCTCCCACCGGGAGAGATGTCAAGGAACAGAGGGGGACACGGTACCGGGCAGCCGGGAACAGGTCCCTGGGGAGGATGACCGCGGTACCAGAGGGGAACAGCGGGGCCGGGGAGTGGGGCACGGCACAGGGGAGCGGGGAGCAGGCCCGGGGGGGCCTCACGGTACCGGGGGAGCAGGACGCGGCCCCAGGGGACCCCATGGAACCAGCGGAGGAGGGCGGGGGAGCCCCCGGCGCGAGGGCGACAAGCCCCCAGGACACTCCACGATACCGGCGGGGGAAGGACAAGCCTCGGGGGGCGAGTTCGGCACCGCGGCCGGGGCC
>WBMZ01018505.1:0-70307 GCA_013400975.1 Atrichornis clamosus | reverse complement strand
GCGGGAGGCGCGGCCGTGCCGCCGGGTGAGGGGGATGGCGGCGGGCGGCCCGGGCCGGTGTCTCCCGTTCCTTCCCTGCCGGGGGCGGGCCGGGCTCGGCACCTGGAAGGTCAGCGGTGCCCGCGGGGAGCGGCCGCTGATGGCGGCGGGGGCCGGGGAGGGGAAGTGAGCGGAGCGGAGTTTTCTTGTGAGAAAGTGGTGCCGTGCTCCGAACTGTGTCTGACCTTGGGTGGGCGCCTGTGGCTTGTGGGCGAGGTGCATTCGGTTTTTTAGTGATCTTAAACCGCTACGTTTGCTGTCGTGTTTTTTTTTGTTTTGTTTTTTTTTGGTTTTTTTGTTTTTTTATTTCCCTCAGGTCATTTTTCTTCATGGATTGGGAGATACCGGGTGTGTATTCTGATCTATTGCATACTCAGTAGCGATTATACTTTTAAATATAACCTGCATGTTTTAAACACGTGAGCAGTTAAAATTTACTTAAGCTTCTTACTTTGCCCTTTACTGAATGCAGCAGGCAACAGCAGATGAAACTTCATGTGTCCCGCAATGATGGTGACAACTATTCATTTAAAATTTTCCACCAAGTCCTCAAAAACTTTTTATTCTCTCTTTTCTCTTACTTACCTAATTTGATCTGAATGTGATCCCTCTTTTGTTCTTGAGTCAAACTTGGTGGAAAAAGAAGTCTATGGTTTTCTGATCATTTGCTTTCCTGAGAGTGGGTTCCTGGTTATTCCTGTGCTTGTCTAAATTAATTCTTTTTTATTCTGGACTTGTGGATTGCTGGTTTGCCAATATGTGCAGTTATGCCATAGTTTCTTCAATATGTCATACTTACATTAAAATCCAGATCTATTTGATTTATCAAAGCAAACTCCAAAGCAGTCACCAAATATGTTCAGATTTTTGTTTCTGAAATATGGTCTTCAGGCTCCAAAAAAACCCACACAAATAAAATGTGAAATGCCCTGTTTGCCTCGTTCCTGCTATTTCCATGTTTGAGTAGAAATGGAAAGAGTAGTAGGGAGTTTCTGGGAGGCATTCTAGCTCTGGTGTACTGTTTCCATTTAAAGTGTGTGTGTGCCCAGAAATAAACATGCATTCATTAAAGACATTGAATTAACAAGTTAAGAGTGTGTTGAAGCCTTTTTAGAGGAAGATTTTAAAGGAATTGGCACTTAGATACTGAAAATAACTAGCATGAATGCTTTGTCTATTCTGCTCCCTTGTGAGCAAAATTACATAATATTTTTTAAGAACTCTTTTTTTTGTTACCTGGAGCTTGAATGTTACCTCTAAGTTGAAACTTCCACTGTTAAAGATGTAACTTTTTTTTCCCGAAGAACTAAGAAAAGTCATCTGTCAGAATTAAAACTTGCATAACCTGGACATTTAATAAATTGGAAAAGAGTCAAGTCCATGCACTTGGCAGTATTCTACAAGTGGAGATTTTTTCTCTGATTTATTGTGCTGACACAATACCTTGTTTGCATTATCCCTCTTCCTTTCTGCTGGTAGGACGTAGCTGAGGCAGCAGTACTGCCTGCATCTTGGCACCAAATGTTTAGCAAGTGATTGCAGAATCTTTGGAGCTTTTGGAATTTGAGTCCTTGCAAATCGGGCTGATGTTGGTTTTGGCAAGGGGTGAAAAACAGAGACTTGCTCTTTGATCTAAGTTGTATTCCTTAGACAGAGTGGCATTTCCATTTCAGTGTCAAAGCTAATGCACAGTCCCAAACTTGAAATGCACTGAGCATACTGGAATGCCTGCATTTAACAAGACGTGGCACATCTGTGGAAATACAGTGATTTGGTTGTATTTATTCTTCTGGTCCACTGCAGATTAGATTAGATAGGCTGCCTTTGACACACTGCTGTTGTTGTTTTTTTTTTTAATAAAAGCTATAGTAGTGACCCAAACAAATACCTGATGCAAACTTATAAACAGTTTTATAACTTCCCTAAGTTTAAACTGACCTGTTCCATTTCACATGAATTTTTAAAGTGATCACTACAGTTTACCGACTGTATTTTTCTTACCTTGGGAAGTGTCCAACAGAGGTTAGACATTTCTTCTTGTCTCTTAGCTCCTATATAAATGGCACTCAAAGATTGGTACATACTTGTCAAAATCAAAAGGTGCAAGATACAGAATTGTTCTAAGGAGTCTGCATCAATGTGTATACAATGTTGCTTTCCAAATTTGTCATATTAGTTTTTATAGCTGGCTAAAAGATGTTCCTAAATTCTTTTATAACTATTTTTTCTTAGTTGTATTTCTCCTTTAGATTCTTATTTGGTCTTCAGTGATACTGCAAATATTGTGCAAGTCATATTACCCACAATTTGTTAATAGGATATGTAAAAGTATTGGTAGGAAGTAGGCTGAGAAACACAGCCAGTGCTTCAAATGTCTGTGAAGTCAGTGTGTTGGAAATGTCTCTAGGTAGCATACATAAACTTTTCAGGATTATATTAAAATTAAAACTAAACTAAACATGCTTTTATGGCTCGTCTGCTGTTGGTCTGCTGTGTCACCGATGAATTTGTTAAAGGTGTTTCCTGCTTATAATCAAACTTCCAGTATCTAATTTAGTGGGTGAGTTAGGAATACTGAATGGTGAGAAAAATCAGGAAATACAGGTGCTACTGAGTGTTCTGGAAAGCCAAGTGCAGGCACATGCAGTGGTTCTGCATAGGTTCAGATTTGGGTCAAGGTCAGTTCATACCTAGATGAGGCCTGGAGTGAATCTTTAAGTTATGCTTTCCAGTGTCCTGGTTTGGAGGCAGCTCGTTAACTCACCTGCTGTGCAGATCTTGTTATGGGCATTCAGATACAGTCTGTGCTTGAGATTAAAAAGCTACTGCAATCTGGGGTGTTGTTCAGGACTGCCTGAATCTAAGAGCTGTGGAGCTGAGCTAAAGTTAATAGGTCTGGTAGATTAGGTTGGCCCCATGTGAAGAGCTTAGATGTCAGTTTGCTACTGTACCACATCAAGAAGTGTGGTTCAGAAAGCGTCAAGTTTGCTGTCAAAGACGCTGCCTTAAGTCTGCAGGAGCAGCAAAGCAGCCTCTGAGCTGCCTAGAAGCAGAGTACCTGTGTTCATCTGCTGTGGCACACAAATTAATAAAGCCAGACAGATACAGAGCTGGCCTTGCCTGGAGCCAAAGTGGTATTTGTGTAGCTACACCACAACTGTGGCAGTCAAATTAGATAAAGTCTCCCTGACTATATATATGCCACAAGCGTTCAGAGGCTGAACAAGCCTTCTAAGTTTAGTACTACGTTCATATACTGCAGTTGATGTAAACATTTTCTAGAAGTGTGTTTATATTGATGTAATTCAGCATATTTGATACTTGGTCTGTGCTACTACACCAACACTGAAATAAGAGCTAAGCCAAAACATAAATGCAATTGAATATATTTTTTGTTAACAGGCATGGATGGTCAGAAGCGCTTGCAGGTATCAAAAGCCCCCATGTGAAATACATTTGCCCGCATGCGTAAGTTTGTAACTTCTCTTGTTTTACGTTTTTCTATAGAGTTGCATGTTAAGACACTTGCACAGATGATGAAATCAGATGGTATTTGGAATTTGAAAATCTGCATTTTGTTTTTTATATAAAAGCCCACTCTAAAATAATGTTGATGCTGATATTTTCTTGTTTTTAAGAACTGCTATGTGATTTACCTTGGATCAAAACTGCATTCTTACTCATATTTTGATTTTGTTACTAATTCAGACTGAAAATGTATTTGGAAAGTTTTATGTGCAAAGTTATATTATTTTGACTTTTTTTTCAGTGGATTGAATTGCTTGTTGCTTTTTTTCCCCTCAACAGTCTTTTGTCAAAATCAGTTATATCAAGGAGTTGGGTTTTTTTTAATTTTACTTGCCATTGCATATAATTTATATTACGTACATGTACTTAAATTTGGATATGGGTATAGTAGATTGAAACTTGCTGTAGGTTACAAGGAAATTTAAAGATTGACAAGATATTCATATTTTCAGCAAATAATGCTATTTGAGCTGTCTTGGTGCAATTTGAGAAGTTAAATACTTCTAAGCATAGTCAGGCATCAGTAAATAAGGCAGTAAGGTCTGTCCAGTGTTTGCTTAGTGGTAGAAGAACTAGTTAAGTATAATCTTAATTTATTTTAACACAAAATTCAGAGTGTCTTTTGCTTCAGCGGTCGTGGCAGATGTGGAGCAGAGGTGATAGGGAGAGAACGAAGCAATGTTTTGGTGTATTACTGAACTGTGATTTATTCCTTTGCTATACCACATGGCCATGCTTTGCTGAGCCATTCAAAAGGAGCTTAGCAATATCTGCTGTTTTCTTTGCCTGCCCTTTGTCTTCTTTCAGTCCTTCCCTGCAGAACTTACGCTCCTCAGTTTCCATAGATTAAAACTAGAGCCAGATTTGATCCATGGCATGGTCCATTGAATGGCCTTGGCATGGTTGAAAAGGTGCCACACAGCAGCCTGGGGTGGGAAAGAGCCCTGCAGTGCAGGCAGACGCTGCCCAAGCAGATTCAGCTGTTGAGAGAAGCATGTGTGGCCAGACTCGGATCCTCCCCATGCTGCATTTGGCTGCTTCCTGAGGTCTGGTGGTGTTGCTGCGTAAGGTGCCTTAATGCACCGAGCACATGTGTGGAACTGTGATAAATAACTCCTGCTCAGAAAAAACTAAATAATACGTGTATATAAAAAATACGTATATGATATAGATGCAGTTGCGCGCACACACACACGTTTAAAGCAGCCCATTAATGTTTTGTTTGCTCTCCACGGAGAGTGGTAATTCAACCCTGAATATTAAATGTGTTTGGGCTGGCAAGTTTCAAGAGAGTTTTCTTCAAGAGATGCTGCAAAGCAGCTGATGTTAATTACAGTTTAAAAGTAAGACAGAGTAAGGGATATGTAATTTCATGATGTAACTGCATCTGCATTATTGAATTTCAGTATATATCTTAATGTCAGTGGTGTTCATTCTCATTTCTAGGCCAGTTATGCCAGTTTCTTTGAACATGAACATGTCTATGCCATCATGGTAAGTATTAGTTCAATTGCAGATGATTCTAATCAAAATATATCTTGGGGTATGAACTCATTATTCTTAATTTAAAATCATGAACAACCTGAATGTCTGGTTTAAATCACATGCAAGTGTAGAAACATTTTTGCTTTATTTAGTTCTGCTCTTATAAAAGGACTCTCCTGAGTACACTCTAATTATCCTTTTGTATTTGTGGTAATGGTTATTCCTCAGGACTAATTTGTATGTCTTAGAGCAAAAACCCCATCTTATTTTACAAGTACAGTCTGTATTATGCATTGTGTATGAATTCATAGTCAGTAGTAGTAGAGGCTTGGAGTGGAAGTGTTATTGCTACTAGTGAGTAATATTTGGTGAGTCAGTAGGATATGTAGAGACTGTTGTTTAGAACGTATGTTCTGAATAGAGAACAAGAAGAATATGGTAGATTTCAATGATCTTAAACCCATCTTCAGTTTTGTTGGGTTTGGGGATTTTTTTTTTCCCTCTCAAGTAAATTGTGTTTGTTTTTCCTGTCTTTCTTCAAACCATATTTTAATTTGTACATGAAGCAAAATTCTTGCTAATATTTTTGGACCAAATATCAAAACTGAGCTGCTTAATCTGCAGTAAATTGCAGAAAATATCAAAACTCAGAAAAGCCTTGTTGACTAGATCTAGCCTTTTAAGCCACATTCACAGATTGTCCACTGTTTCTTGTGATCTATGGGTAGTTGGTACTAAACAATATGTCAGCTAATATTTTTATCTGGAAAGCATCCAAACTTAATTATTTCTGTATTAAGGAAGCAGAGTGGATGCTCTAATGAGTAATGGTCTTGTTGATGTTTTTGTAAGGTTTGATATCATTGGACTTTCTCCAGATTCACAGGAAGATGAAGCTGGGATCAAGCAGGCAGCAGAGAGTGGTATGCTTAGGAGTATTTTTTACGTCTTAAAAATACTTCCGTGTATTCTTAAAAATGAATTATCGGTCTGAAACAGGTTTTCCAAAGACAACATTTTTAGGGAAAAGAACATATATAATTTGTATTATCACTGATCAAAATTTAGCTAAATGAGTTGTTTATTGTTTGTTTATTTTTAAACTCTACTAGTAAGTAGAGTAATTCACCAATACAAACACTTCACACTCTCAAATATGAAATGTGGGAACAAGTGTACTTTTTTTTTTTTTAAGAGCTTTTGGGTAGCACAGCAGGTTAGAGCTGTGTGAGCATTCACTTGTGTTGCTTTTACTTAGAAGAGGATACCGTTTTCCCAGCAGTGGGACTTTTGCAAGGCTTATTTGAATGTTTTTCTGTTTGTAAATGATACAGTGGCATTGAAATTTCTGATTGTACTCTAGATCTTTTGATACTTTTTAATGTATAGCAGACTACATTTTCCTTTAACTGGCTGTTAATGCCAGGAAGAATGTATCTTTCCTCTTCTAGACTTTCTAGAGAATGGAGAGGATTTTAACTGTGGCCTTTATTTATGTTGCAGTTAAAGCACTGATAGATCAAGAAGTAAAAAATGGTATTCCTTCTAATCGAATTATTCTGGGAGGCTTTTCTCAGGTAAGGTATGGTTGGAAAGAACCATTGTCTTTTTTTCTAGGGAAGTAACCCAGATTTCTTAACTTGGGAAATCCATACACATAAATTGAAAACAGCTGATGTTAGATGCCTCTAAAATTTTCAGGTGTCAATTTTCCTTTGCTTTAACAAATGGAGTTTTTTTAGTATTATGCAAATAGTTACTATTCACAGGAAAATGAACGTGCATGTTTAAAAAAGGTACTAAAATGAATCATCTGTTTAAAATGTTTATGCACATAATGTACATAGTTTTGCTTGAAAATCTTGGTAGTATTTTTAATTTAATTTGGTAGATATTTGATGGTCTGGGTTTATTTGGGAAATTCCTCCCTTCATACTTGTAAGGTATCTGTGGAAGGTGGGTTAGTAGATTAATTGGTCTATACATCAACTGCCCAGTCTGCATGCAAATAAATTAAAATATTAAAGTAGTGATAATACTGTTGTAAGTAATAGTATTAATTCTTTTTTTCCACATATGTTAGTTACAGTAAATGTGCTGAATTAATCTTCTTGAATTACTTCTGAATTAATCACATGGTCTTGGAGGGGAGGAGAAAAAGCAAAACAAATATTGTACCTAAATACTGTTTTTAGTGTTGGTTCTAAAAAAGAATAGATTGGAATAGAAAAAGACCTTTAAAGGAGAAATCAGAGATCTTGAAACAAGCATTAAAAAGAACTTTACTGTCACCATTCTAATACTTATATCTCTTTATTTTAGGGAGGTGCTTTATCATTGTACACAGCTCTTACAACACATCAAAAATTAGCAGGTGTTGTAGCCCTCAGCTGTTGGCTTCCTCTACGGGCCTCTTTTCCTCAGGTACTTATGTTTCTTCTCTAAGATAATTTGCAGTTGGGGAATGAGGGTATCTGAAGTTTATATCTCGTGCAGAAACTAGTGGCCATCTTTATTACTAGATGTTGACAGTTGTTTGATAACTTGGAAGTTTTTAAATGAGGACCCTGGAGTTTTAGATGTTGGTAAGGAAAATGAAACACTGAGTAGCTATTTCTGCTTAAAATGATACTCCTACAAAATTTAAAGAATATAACAAATTTTTCATGAAGATTTTATGTCTGTCATTTGTTCCATCTGCAAGGCACTGTCTTATTAGAGACTTAGTGTTTGAACAAAGTATCAGGATTTTTTATTTGGCCAGAAATAATGATTTTCTGTTATAAAATGTTTAGCCAAATTTTACTTGCAGGTCTTTGGGCTTAATGTGTTGTCAGCTACAGAGTTTACTTCATAAAGAACCTGCAGACTATACATTGTGTTTTTTTCCCCTCAGAATTCAACTTATTTGCCATGCCAAAGAACACAGTGCCATGGAGTTATTTTATTCCAAAGGTGTTAGTGTTATCTTCACTTAATGTCTCTTTCTTCTCTTCTCGTATCTAATTCCACCCCTTCCAGGGCCCTATCAGTGGTGTCAACAAGGATATTGCTGTTCTTCAGTGTCATGGGGACTGTGACCCCCTGGTTCCTTTAATGTTCGGTTCCCTCACTGTTGAGAAGCTAAAGACTATGATAAATCCAGCCAATGTAACCTTCAAGACTTACTCTGGCATGATGCATAGCTCATCTGTTGAGGTAATTTTCTTAATACACAGTGTTTTAGCTGGGTATGGTTAGTTCTTTTCCCTTAAAACAAATATTTATAGGGTTTTTTGCGGGGGGTAGGTTTTTGTTTGGTTGGTTGGTTTGGTGCTTTTTTCCCCCCCTCAATGCTTCATGCTACTGACATATTTTGGTGAGTAACTGAATGCTGGGCTAAAAAAGCATCCAAAGCAAAAGTTTATATGGCTAGTGAGAACTTCCTCATACGATTGTATTTTTGGAACTAGGCAACTCTTTTTCCCGTATTTTTGTTATTTGCTTAGTGAAAAAAAAGAAACAAAACCCAACCTAAATTAAAAGGCAGATTCTCATAGCATAAATCCAACACGATATTGTGGAGAGAAGCATCCTGGTAGTTCTGTGGATGGAGGCATTGAAGGAACAGGGAGTGAGGACTGACACTATGGAAGAGGCAGCCTCTGAACCTGTGTTTATGGTTCTGGCTCAGCAGACAGCTGAGCTGATGTAATAACTTGTTGCTGCCAGAAAGGGGTGGACTCCCTGTGCTTATGACCTCGTGGCCCTCACTTCCTCCTTGCACCCTCTCTGAAGCAGATCAGAAACTTCCTTGAACCATTAGAGCTTGCTAAAATGGCAAAAGCTGCTGGCTCCGGTGTTTGCAGCTGTAGCGAACTGAAGCGTGGGGACTCACAAAGTGACAGGAGCAAGAAATGGGAGACAAGGCAAGGAACAGATCTGCCATTTGTCAGCAGCAGTAACTTTGTTAATTTGAATTGTTGCATCTTGTGGGAGCTGTAACTTTGAACAACCTCTTTGTAACATTTCCACAGTAGTATTGCTTTTAGAACGTAATATTGCTGAGTTGTTACACAAATATATTAGTAAGTTGTTCTTTCTTACAGGAGGGACTTAATTTAAAGAAAATTAACGTCGATTAGTTTCTCAGTCTAGTTTGCTGCATTGCTTTTCCTTAAGGAAGGAAGCATCATGAAAATGAAATTGAATGGTTAGGAAGAGGAGCTGCTGGCTTTTCATGCTGCTGCTAACTTGTAAAAATTTAAAATATCCATGAAGCTATGGCCTGAGCTACATTCAAGCCTTATCCATAGTCAGACTGGTACTATTGAGATCACTTGATGATTAATATGTAGCTTGCCTGTTCAACTTCAGAGAGACAGAAAAAGTAGTATTTGCTCTTTTTCTTGTATTTTAGCCTCTTCTGAGTGCATAGTCCCTTGAAGTTATCAGCCTTGTGTGCAAAGTGGTAATCAAGTAACTAATTACGCAACATTTCTAGCCCAAGCTGTTCATTATAACTGAAATGTTAAAGTATGATTTAGTGTAGATGATTATGTAGTAGTAGAGAACTTCAACTAATACAAACTTTTATCTTTAAACAGGAGATGATGGATGTAAAACAGTTCATAGACAAACATCTACCTCCTGTAGACTGAACTGGTCTGGGAGAAGCCTTCTATATAAATACACCAGCATCAACTGTGGTATTGTGTTAAATCTTTTCATATGCCTGATAGGAAACATTATTTCTATACCTGCAGTGTTGCTACTGTGTTGCAAATTTATACTTACAATGAAATAATACACATGTACGAGAAATTACAATCTGTTTAGTATTCATCACCCAGTGGTGGGAAGTATATGAATGAGGGAACTAGGTATCAGTGACAGAATGTAACTGTTTTAAGATGTCTGATTTCTTTTTTTCTTGATTGCAGAATTTTGAACTATTTGTACAAGTAATAAAAACCTAAATTTAAGTGAGCAACATAGATGTGACCAGTTTAGTTGTACTAGAGACATGATTTGTTCTTAATACTCATTGAAAATATATGACAACATTTCTTTTGTGTAATGAATGCATAAAGAACACTGCATAGAATACAGTGGGCATAAAGCACAGAACATGTAACATAGTGGGTATGTGATGGTAGAATAAATGCTACCAAGGATAAAGCTTTAAGGATTCTATGTTAATTGTTTAACAGAGGGAGAAGGGTTTAATGAGGGTTGTTTTAGAATGACTAGAGTTAGCGAAGGTATTTCTTATATTCAAAACACCTCAATTTTAAACTGTTTATACAGGTAAATACTGTGGAAATTCTGAAGGCACTCATTCCTTGTTAGACTGTTGTTTGTCACTGTCTTTTTTTCTTTTAAACTCGTTGCAAATGTTGTCTTGGAACAGAATTCTGAAGAAGTGCACAGGATTATTTTGAGTTTCATTTTAAAAATTCCTGTTTTCATACTGAATATTCATCTTATGCCTTAGTTGTTGTAGCTTTCATTTGTTTATACATTTCACATGAACAATTACAGAATATAGTTTTAATATTTTTTTTCTGTCTGCTTTGGAGTAAATAACTGAAAACAATGCAACTGCATGATTCTGTGTATTGTTGAACTCTCACCTGTAACACACACATTGATTTATTTGAATTATTTTTTACTAGAAATATAAGTGCAATTGGGATATAACTTACCTAAACTTTAAATTGATACTATTAGATGACACCATATAATACTTTCTCTTATTGCATGTTGAGACTTGATTTTTTTTTTTCCTGAATAGGAACAGAGCATTTTATTTTCAAGTATATCATTCTACATTTCCCTAGATTAGCCTAGGATTATGAAGACTTATCCTGGAAAAAAAGAGTAAATTTACAAGATACAGAATGTTTCTTCTTTCAGAAGCTTAAAATTGTAGAATACACTGGGTTACGGGAACTAATGCACACTCAATAGTTTTTTGCAGTTAAGAGCCATAATTTAACTGCTGGAAACAGCTGTTCTGTAGTGTTCAGAGGCTGTCACCACACTAGGAATGTTTAAAATATTGCACTACACTTTTTACTGCGTAATATGCTGCGTAACAATGTTCTATACTGTAATATGCTTTCAGTTAAAGAATATTCCTGTTTTGGATGTATCTGTCATGTCAGCATTGTGCTTCACACCTGCTTTTAAGGTACTTTTCCTCTCCCAGGGGTCCTCTTACAGTGTATGTGAATTTACATCTGCCACTACAAATACATTCATGAGGAATTACACCTTTGCATTTGTCCTTTAACATTGCTGCTGCCAGAGATCTGGCTTGTTTACCTAGTCTGAGTTATCAGTTTTCAGTGCTTTTTTTTTTATGTATTGCACTTAATTTTTAGGAAGCTGCTTCTTTTCTAATCCATTTTCTCTGGGTTATTAAACATCTCTTAATATGTAAAGTTGAAAAGGAGGTTTTTTTCCTAAATAATAATGAAACAGTTTTAGATATTCCATCTGTGTAGTTAAGAGGGCATTTTTATTAACTTTGAAGTTTAATTAGTCATTTTTCTCAGTCACTTTTCTATAGATCTGCCAATTTGTCTTTCAGTTAATTTAGTCCATAGAAGAAACCATAATATTCTTATTGTAGTTGTGCCAAAGTTCTCTTGAGAAAACATTATGTCCTAGCTTGGAGTCATTCCCAAATTACATTAGCTAATTTTGCAATCCTGCTGAATTGCAGTCTTGGTAAGCAAACTATATGTTATTTCTCCTAGTTTTTAGATTTATCTTCATTCCCCTGTTGTCTAAATAATTCCCTGAGTATTGGTGTGTTTCCAAAGTTCTTGCACAAGCTTGTAATTTTTCCTTCATTATTTTCATGTTGTTTATAGATTTGTTGATAATGCTGTTCAGCTGTCTTAATTGACTGTGTACTTATTTCACATGTTCCTTCTTCTGCAAGAATTAGTTTGAAAAAGTATTTCTAAGATTTTAAAATGAAATCAGTCCTAGTTTAATTCTGTGTTAGTTTCATAACACTTTCTTCAGTTTGGTGAACTGTGTTTAGTGCTTGTGGTCACTTTCTAGTACTTAGATACTCTAATTCAAGTCAGCTTCAACTGTCACCATCAGGATGCTTTCAGATGTTTTCCTAGAAATGCTTTTTATGTTAACTTTGTTCAAATATTCAGCTATCATAACAATATTCTTTTTCATACTGTTGTTTTGCTGCTTGCTTTATCTACAAACAGCTGTATTACCAAAGTAAATATAAGTAAATGTTTTGACTTACTTTGAATTTCTGTGTTCTAGGAAGAATTCTCCTCATTTTTTTTTCTTCAGGAGTGTATGTTTTTGTTGTAGTTGGGAGTCGCTAAAGAGCCCAGAAGCTAGAGGAAGCTTCAAGTCTGTATCATGTCTCCTCCCATATTACACTGTATGTTGAGCTCCTGTCTTTTGTAACTTCTCAGCTGGTTTGCAAGCTTTGTGTATGATCTTGTAGCTGAACTTCTTCACTACCTGAAGTGATTTGATGCAGGATTGTTGCTGTAATGCATGTACTTGAGGCTGAATAATAGCTCAGTCTGGTGGGGGAGTTTTCATAGTATTCTATTAAAATGGAGAAGTTGGACTGTCAGTGTTCTAAATATGAATGTCCTGTCATAATCTACAATTTGGAACTGTCTAATAATAAAGTTTATTTTTTGTAATGGTGGGCTTTCCACGAAAGGAGATGTTAGCTATCAAACCTGTGAAAGCATTGATAAGAAAATACCTTTCTTGCAGACCAGTTTGTTTCAATGGGTATCTAACTCCCTAATGTGTTCTTAATTTCAAAATGGTACTTAAATTTTACTGCAGTTTTGTGCTGTCAGAAGCCTGACTTCTTGTTGGAATATGTTGCCCACTTTTCAATAAACATGTTGAATTACATATTATAAGCCATATTTTCCAGCCATTCTTGAGGTAAACCTGTACTGGGGTCTGTATGATTTGATCTTTTCCTCCTATCTTGTATAATTACAACACAGTAGATTGGTAAAAGTACTGTACACTGTAACTGGTATTAGAAATGTTAATTAAAAGATGTTCTCTCTAATAGAGTATACTGCACTTCATTGAAATAATTTGGATGCATCTTTTATGTAGAGATGCTGTTTGGGTTGATAGATATGACTTAGAGCAAACTTTAAGATGTTAATGAAGCCATATATACAAGGCCTGTGTCTCTTAAATTTTATAAACAAATACTTATTGCTTACTCTTTGTGCTAGGAAGTATAAGCCATTTATATTTAATATAAATATCTAAGATGTAATTTATTTTACTCATTTGATTTATGATTAAAAAATCTTAACTTTGGAAATTATTTCTGTAGTAGGAAAAATGTAAAAAATTTCCATTTTTAATCATTGTGAAATAAATTTCAATTGATATTTGGGCAAGTACTAAAGATTTTTTCCATACTTACCTGAAAGAAGTTGCGTTTTTATGTGCTGTGAAACAGGCACTCAAGACTTCTTGCAAATATATTGCATGGTAATGTATGCATACTATAATACAGAAGAAAGGTGATTCTTAGTTACTGAAAAGAAAAGAAAATCACTTACCAAGTTATGTTTTGCTACTTTGTTGAGAGAATGCTTGGTATGATTTGAGGGGGTTTTTCGTATTCTGGGTTAATTTTGTTTTAACTTGTTTTCTTGGAATTTGCGATAATTTTGGAAGATGGAAGAAATTAAGGTATTTTCTGGTAGAGTTATTCTAGGACACTAAAGAGCCAAAGTCTTCTCACTCTGTATTGCTTCACCTTTCTCTGGGGGTTTTCTGTTGTTGGGGAGGCTTTGAAGTTATTTTAGGTTTGACATACACACCACTTAACAGATTTGTTAAAGAAAAAATTTTCAGGTCAGGGGTTACATGTGCTATTTAGTTTAATATTTGAGGGTGATCAGTGCTATACAGGGCACTCTAGAGAAAACTTGAGATTATCAGGGAAGAGAGGGAATGGGGTGCACGTGTGGTGAAGGCAAACTTGCCCCCTCAGGTACCTTAAAGCAACTAAAAGGCCGCTTGTCTCCACAGACTGCAATGTTCAAAGGTTAGTGTGGAGTACAGTGAGGAAGTTCATGAATGTATGGGAATGCAAGATAGATACAGTGCTCTGTGTGAATATATTGTGGCAAGTTAAGGGTCTAAGAATAGCTAGTAACATTAAGGGTCCAATATTACGTGGAGTAATCTGCCAGTTTATATTTTATGAAAAACATTTTAAGTAATGTTCTGGTTCTATTTCATTCAGCCCTGGCATCCCTGATAATTGTAAGGAGAAACATTGCTTAAAACTAGCGTAGTAAAGAAAATCTCAGAACACAATGTAGTATTGTATTACAGTTTATCAACTATAGTATAAGAACAGTGGTGTAGTGAAGAACGTGACTCAAGAGGTTTCCAGAATGTCTGTTGGTTAACTTGAAAGTGTGATTCTTTGAAGATTAATAGCTCTAGAACAGATTCCCCTTTCCTACCCTCCCCTCCTCTCTCACTTTTTTTTCCTTCCTTTTCATTGCTTGCCACTCTCATTTTACCACCATTTGCCTTTGGGATAAACAGGTTTTATTAATTCTCTTTGAGCTGAACAAGTGCCTTTGATGTAGCTGATTTAAGTTGATTTAAACGAAGTACTTGTATAATTTAATGGACATCCACAAAGTGAACCAGTAGATAATGTTTTTCTTCTAGTACCAATTACTAGAAAAAAAGCAACCCACTGCCTCCTTTTCTTTAACTGCAAAACTTTTAAAACTCAAAACTTCCAGCCAGTTTGCTGAGGTGCAGTGAACTTGCTTCAGGCATCTAAGTGGGAGGTTTAGCTTGTGTGGAGGAGATAGACTTCCCTCAGGATTGTTTAAGGTTTGTTTTAAAGGGCTACTTCTCTGTATTAACATATGGAGCAGATGGAGTCTGAATGTTCCTTGGTTGTGAATTAAAGTAGCTTGTGCTTGAAATAATTTGTTAGCTGTGTTGTAGTATTTGAAATTACTGAAGAGGATCTTTAAAAGGCTTAAATATTTTAAGTCTATATTGAAATAATAAGTAAAAGTTGCCACAGAATAGTCTAACAAACTTAAAACCTTTAAAACCTAAAAAAAAATGTTTAAAAACCCCAAAGATTTTCTTAGGTTTTTTTTAATATTTAAATGCCTGCAGTTACTGCTTCTAAGTTGAAAAAAGTGAAGACATTTTGAAAATGTAAATAACATTCTGAAAAACTAAATAAAAAACCCCAAACCCATCTGTTGAATAACCATAGAACAACTAATCAAGATGTATATTACTATTTCAGAAGTTTTTGAAGAGCATTCTGTTATTATGAGGAATTGGGGCTTCCATTTGCCACAGCTCCCTTTGTGTGTCTGTGATTGGACTCATCTCTTCCCCTGCAAAGTTGGCTGGTTCAGACCAACTGAGATTCTGTTTTGGTAGACCTAAGTCATTGTTGCACTGAGGGCTCAAATAAAGAGGAGAGGGCTGATAGCTATGACACATTGTTACATAAAACCTTTTGCAGTGCTATGAATGTTATATTTTGCATAGTTGTGTTAATACCTGACTAGAGGAGCTTTTTCCATACAGAATGTTAGACCTGTAGATGGAGGATTTTAAGTGCCTTGATAGCAGTTCAGAGATCCTTTACTATAAATTTTGTGTGCTACTGTGTTGCCCCTTCTGCCCCAAAGTTCTGAAGATACTGTCTCATAGAAGATGAGACTAGTCACTAAAAATCTACATTATTTCATAGGTGCACTCTTCTAGGAGAGGCATCTCTGCCTGTTAAGTCTTAGTATTGTAGAAGGCCCTATGGTCCAGTAAATGTCAGACTCTTGTGAGTTGGATACAGGCTTTTTGCATGAGCAGGTGTACGAAACCCTTTTAGAAAATGTTGCAAAAGAGTGGTGAGGATATGCCATAACAGGTAAGTGCAGGGCAACAAACTGTGTTTTTTCTTCCTTCTAATGAGTTAATTTAGGAGAAAGTTGCAAAATGGGAAGGAAAAGATCAGTTAAGTCCCTTCTCCCTCTCTTGCTCTTCTTTGGACTCAGTGACATGTTATAGAAGAGATTGGTGCTGTACAAAGCTGCTTCATTTAGAACCAGCTAAAAGAAAACAATCACACAGAGCGCGGTGTGTTTCTTTTCAAGAAAGAATTGCTGTTCCAAGCGTGATAGAGCAGCTGATATAAAGAATCTGGTTAGTACTGGTTCAGTTAATTGATACCTTTCTTGTATTGTAGCATACAATATAAATAATGTGAGCTGTATTATGTTTTCTTTTAGTGCATATATTTGCCAAAAAATGGATATGCATTGTCATCTGGTTAGTCTTTGATTTCCCTACTGGAGTATTTATCTGATGCTACTTTTTAAAGATTAGGTGTTAAATGATTGTGATGTACTTTGCCCTTACAGACCGCAGCAGGCCTTTTGTAAGTGCTCTCATGGGATTTCATTTACAGTTGTCAGTTCCTCACCTGATACATTTTGGACTTCTGTCGATTTCATCTGCATTTTTAAGTCTTTCCAAGCAGTTCCAATGGAGTAGGTGTTGAATTGCATTTTAAAAATAAATTTTAGAAAGGCCTGGATGGCTTCATTCCGGAGTTTAAATACATTTAAACTAAGCATATTGACTGATTTGAGATTTCTAGTTTTCTGACTGTGTTATCCCTGACCTAACTTGCACCTACTGTGGAACATGCGTGAGCTTGTTGATCCTGTAGTGTAGCAATAGCTCTCAGCTGCTAACACCTTGTGTGTTGCTTTTATCATTGACGTGATTGTGGAGAAAAATGGTGGTAAACTTCATTTGAGGTTAGTATCAGGTTAAATTTTGTGTTTGATTATTACAGGTACTAGGTAATTATATCTAGACAAAATGGAATTCAACGTGAACTGGCATGGTCCCGTAATGTTGTGACAATTATTGCTATTTTAGTTTTGTTTCCCCAAAATCTGACCCTGAATGAAAAGGTATTATTTTCTTTAAGGAATTTCCTTTGTTCTTGTGGATTCCCCCCCCACCTCATTGGGCAGAATAAACAAAAAAGCTGCAGACAAAGTTTCCATATGCTTATCAAGTTCATGGCCTAGGTCTAACGTGGAGGAAGATCCTCCGTAGGCTCCAAATAATTTTAATTGCTTCTAATATATCTGTCCATGTTCAGGCCTTGCAGTTGACCATTGTGCGCATTAAGCAGGGGGTAGAAGTGCCCAAAACCCACCTGTCTCTATATGGCTTCAAAAGACGAGACAGCATTGCTGCCAAGTGCATGACAGACAAGTGTCTTGATAGTTCTTGCCATAATGGCTTCCTTAAGTGTTGTTCGAGGGAATGGCCTGCCTCGCCTTTTCTCCAAAATGTACATATTTTACAGTCCTCAGTTCACAACTGGGGCATCCACAGCATTTGACGGCTTACTAATAATAGATTTGAGCAGCTGTGTAAGTACCCTCCTGGATCTTAGTAAAGGGATAATCTTTCTGTAACCTTCAGATATGCCTACTGTTTTTGTGAAGTAAACTCTCCCGTTTTACAGCAAAAATGCTTTCATTATGCCGTTCTCTGCAATTCACAGTAACAAGGCGTCTGTCTCCACTGATGAACAGCATTGAATTAGTAATCATATATAATGTTTATATTTCGAACTTTGTGACTGTGATATGTCCCACTGGAGCACACACGATATTTAGACTGTGTATAAGACTTTAGAATCAGTGTAGCACCTCACACTGTGATGTTTGGTCAATGCCGGTTTATTTCCAGGTCTGTACTGACTCGGAGCTTGTATCTCCCAAACTTAAAAAAATAAAAAATAGGAAAACTTTTTCTGTTAGAGGGAAGAGAGGCTTTTCCGCTTCCTTTGACGCTAATAAAATCAGGTGTCTCCTGTAATTCTGAGCCTCCTGCTAGCTGAAGAAAAGCTTGGCCGGAGGACGGGAATTACGGGCGGCGCGGTTCGCGCTGTTTTAGCGAGTTAGAACAGGGGCAGCGGAGCGGCTCCGAGCAGTGTTAGCAGCAGTGCTGGGAGCCGGAGCGGGGGAGAGGTTCACAGAATCACAGAGTATCCTGAGTGGGAAGGGATCCACAAGGCTCATGGAGTCACAACTCCTGGCCCTGCACAGGGCACCCCAAGAATCGCACCACGGGTCAGAGGAACGTTGTCCAAACGCTTCTTGAACTCTGTCAGACTTGGTCCTCTGACCACGTCCTTGGGGATCACGTTCCAGTGCCCAACCAAGGTTGTCAGAGGACAGGCATTTTTTCATTGTACTTTCGGTGAGTTTGGTGCTTTTTGGGGGTGCGGTGCGAGACTCACCGCTGCCCCGCCCCTGCTCTCGGCGTGCGGCAGCGCTGCCTGACTCCCGCGGCCGGCGCTCGACGAGCGCTGCCTGGCGCCGCCCGGGCCGCCGCCGCCATGGCCACGGAGGACGAGATCATCCGCATCGCCAAGAAGATGGACAAGATGGTGCAGAAGAAGAACGCGGTGAGCGGCGGGACGGGGCGGGAGGTGGACGGGTGGCGGTGCCGTGGGCCCTGGCGCAGCCCCTGCCAGCCCTGCGCTCCCTCCTTCCCGTGGGCCCGTGGCCTGTCCCTTCCCGCCGCCGTGTCTGCCCGCGCTGCCCGGCGGCCTCGGCGCTTGCCTCGCCGCCCCGCTGGGCTGCGGCGGCTCAGCCGCCCGCCGCAAGAGGAGGGGACCCTCGCCCCGGCGGCCAGCCCCGCTCCCGGCGGAGCGGCCCCGCCGCCCCCGCTCCAGCGCCCTCGGCCAAGAGGAGGTTCCTGCCCGGGCACCGGCCTTGGCTGCGCCCTCCGCTTCCTACTCGCTGAAACCGCGGTGTTGGCCTTGCTCGGGGGTGTGGGGGAAAGCCAGTCGCCCCAAGAAAATGCCTGCGGAGATGGCCCCTGTAGATGGGTGTTGTTGCTTTTAGGTGTGGAAGCTGGAGTTTTCGGTGGGATGCGCAAACTAAGATATGAGTGAAGAGCCCAAACCCAGCTGCGGCAGGGCCAGAGTTGTGTGGATAAACTTCATAAACAGATAGGGAATGCGAGATTTCTTTCTTTTTCGTTCTTTTTTCCTTTAACCTGAATTACTTTAAATGTGTTTATTAATCTGGAGAATAATCTGTGCCTTAGAACGGAGATAGAATTCAGTTAGAGTAACACAGGTGTTATTGTCATGTATGCCCTTCATACAGAACTCACTTAGATAACATATCATGTTTATACTATGCCTACAAACACGTCAAACTACGTAAAATGAGAGTGTGCAGTAACAGCCAGATAACTGATTATGGTTATACATAAAATAGCATGCAAGTAAATTGTAAACTCTGTTTACTACTTCTTTTGGGTGGGCACATTGTTACTCTCCTGAAATTTGTGTTTCTGCAAGCTACTATTATATACATAAAGTTAAGGGGTTTTTGCTGTATGTTATGATAGTGCATTAAGTGCTTAATAACAGTGATAGTTCAGAACTCAACACTGTGGAATTCCGCTTTATAGAAGTATTTTTGTTGTTCTTTAATACTGCAAATTATAAATAGCATTTTTAATGATATTTGCATATTTCTAGAAATACTGATTACATTAAACCAGTGAAATTTGTTTATTTCTACTCTCCATGCTTTTAAGCACAAAAGAATTTGCTGTCTCACTTTCTCTAAAATGGAACTAGTGGCTCTTTCCTACGAGGTGTTGAAAGGGTGAAAATGTGCTGTGAAATGCTTAAATATCATGGTAATGAGAATGATAAAGGACATCCAGTTTAATTTTTATTTGTAAAACTTCTGACAACAAAGGAAATGACAGCTCTCAGGTAATATGAAAATGACTGTTGATCCCAGGGAGCAGCGAGACCAGGGATGCTGCAGGTGACCACAGGGTATTTCTCTGTGATCTGGGAGTCTTAAGGATTTTGGATAAAATTCCTAACAGCAACTGGAACGTGTATTCACACTCCAGCATGTGTAACCTGATTAACTGTCAGAACTCTGAGGAGCAGTGTGGTGACTTCTTTGGGGTCAGCATAGGTCTGACATGGCTAAACCAGCAGATGCAGCTGGGCCAGGGTGTGCCTGGCTGGAGACAGTGCTGGGCCTTCGTTTTCACCTCTGTCTGAGGAGTGAGAGCGTGGGAGCACCAGAGGCAGTTGAGCTTTTGTACTGTGTTGAAGCAGAGCTCCGTCCGGCTTGTTCCTACACACAAGTGGCTCCATTGTTAGTTTGTTGCTGTGTCAGACCTTCCGAGGCTGAGGGCTTGAGCTGCCACTGTGGCCAAGAGTGGAGATCTGACAGTTTCTCCAAAGGACATGTGTGTACGATGATAAAAAGCCTTAGTTGTATGGTAGGAGAGGATGTACATTGTTTTTTAAACCAGGAGATGTCTCTGTCTTTTTCTTACTAGCCTTGGTCATTTATAAGGTATTGCTTCTTGAATTGCACAATGTGAGTTCCTAGCTAATTCTGCCCTGCAGTTAAAATGCTAACTTTAGCAAAATTATTAAGGTAGTTTCTATGAAGAGTCATTTTATTGTTTCACAAAGATGAAGAATTGAGAAATGCATTCTTACACAAGTACCCCAAAAAGTACCCACTGAATGATGCTCTTGACAACTTTGTGTATTCCTTTCTCTGTTTTTACTCATCAGGAACAGGTGTTTGATCCGTGTCTTTGAATGAGAATGATTTGATGAAACCCATCAATAATAAAAGAAAGAAAAAAATGCTTTGATATTGTCTCACTGTCTCACTCTGAAGTTGTCAAGAGTCAGATGGCAAGAAATGCTTCATCTCTCATACAGAAGGCAACTCTGTGGCTTGTGGAAAAGCACTCTGTAGCATTCCTTTTGAAGAGTTGAAAGGGCAGACCATGCAGACACTCTTTGAGTCAGTCTCTTGGTGATTTGCCTTGACTAAGGATTTAATTGTAACTGTGCAGATTTCATAACTACTTTAGTGAAGCGATATATGCAGGTCTTTTGTTTTGAAGGAGAAAATAATATGATGTAGTATTTAATGCACTGTGTGATACATATTTCTGCTGTTGCTTCACATTGAAAGAGATATTACTCCTCCTTCAGAACTGTGATTGGATTAAAACCTGTCGTGCCTTCCTTTGAGCTTTTGTTGTATGTAAGTACACCCTTCTGTCATTAAGCTACTGTAATGAATAGGTATGAAAACTAAGGCTGTACCCATGCATTAAAAAAAAATCAAGAATGGTTGAGTAAGTTTAGAGAAGAAAATGTAAAATCATCTGTGTTATTAAACGTTTACTCCCTTAAATACAACAGAATTATAACTGGATAGCTCTGCTGTCTTCAAAAATGTACTCTGTTTCCTATTGCCTGAAGCACAGCTTTAAAATATGAATATAGAACACCATTCTGTGGTGGTGTGATCTGATCAACTGAAAGAACCTGAGAGGAGTAATCTACTGAATCTGTATGAAGCTGACTTCTGTTAATTTCAGTGACAAGGTTAACTGGAAGCCAACCAGCCTAGTAGAATGGGGCATTGCCTTTCATTTTCTGTAAAAGTATAGAAATGCCTTTAAAAGAAGATTTATGAGAATGGTCTTAATGATTGGGGTTTTTTTTAAACAGAGAAGTCTTGCATTAGAAAAAAAAGGAATTACAAGTTGTACTGTGCAACTTCCACACTGGTTTTGAGATACAGATAGCAGTTGACTTTATGCTAAGAAAAGTGGTTATCAAAAACTGTTCAGTTGCTGTGAGTTTAATTCCAATTTAAATTTAATTTTAAAGCATCTAATTCTTTGTGCACAGTATAAAATGAGCATTAAATGTAGATAACATCTGTTAATCTGGTGGGTTTTGCATGTTTGTTTTGGTTTGGTTTGGTTGGTTTGGTTTTCTTTTGTTCTGTTTTGGCTTGGTTTTTTAGTTGTTGGATAGTTTGTTAACCTCCTATGAATCAAGTTACTAGTATTGGAAAATGTTTCCTCTGGGAATAATAAAGTTGTTTTGGCATGTACGGTTGGAAAGGGATATTGCAGGCAAAGACATTTTGACTGGATTGTATTTCTAAGATGAGATGAAGAGAGTGCTACTTTGCATGAACTTGTATTTATTTTGAAATTACATGCTGTGTACAGTTTGCTAATAATTGGTTTGAGATAACTCTTATTGGATTATATTTTTTAAAATGGCACATTGACTTTTGTCATTAGTTTTGTTTCAGCTAAGAAAATTTTCTTGAATTTGGTTTTGGTTTGTAGCAGTGAAGATAATTAACTTGCTTTACTTGAATCTATGTTTGCACAGAAGCAACCATGTTTATGGCTGTTGAGAGAAAGAAATGGTTTAGTATGCTAACTCAATTTAGCAACTGAAAACAGCATGACATTTCTCAGTCTTGTGTCATTGCTACTAAAATTCTGTGGTTAAAACTGGAGAAGTTTTGTCTATCATGAATAAAAGTTAAATAAGACTTTTTGCTATTATGGCAAAATAGTAAAACTTTAGTTTTATAAGTGGATTGAATTTGTGTAAGGTGTGATTTTATGAAATGTTTGTTTTGGAGCTTTCTTTGAGTCAAAAGTGTTCAAAAAACAGAGTTTGTAACAGACATTTGAAGGTGTCCAAAGGTGTGGTTTTTTGAATGTGACACAGAAGTTCCACTTCCATCTTTCCCAACCTCCTGGTGTTTATTTTATCTTCAGTGGTTAAATTGTAAGACTGCAGATGTAGCAGAAGATTCAAAGTTTCCTTGCAACAGGTGTCATATTAGAAGTTGATTAGGATTTGAAAAGCAAGCAAAATGCAAAACAAAATAGGATGAGTTGAGAAAGAGGTAAGGAAAGAAAAAGGAATGAATTTCCAAAGATTTGCAAGATAGAAATGTTATGGGATTTCTTTCCAAATGTTATGAATTAAAAAAAAAAAAAAAAAAAGGAAAAGGTGGGAAGGTAATGAACTTAGCCTGAGCAGGATGAACTCTCAGAGGCACAGGCAGTTGCCTCCCTGCTGGTTATAGCTCCCAGGTTTGGCATCATGTGCACTTGAATAACAGCCAAATCATCTCAGCCTTTAGGAGGTTGTGTAGTCTGACAGCCCACGTGCACAGTAAGAAGTGGATGATGCAGAGCTTTGCTGAACTAGAGTTGGTAAATCATCAAGGTTGTAGAGGTTAAAGAGAATTATGGAGCTCACATTTATGAAAACTTTTTTTTTAAAGTAAGGCCAACATTGCTGAGGAATGAATTGTTAGTCAGAGTAGCTGTGTGTAGATTTTGTTAATGCCTAATAGTACAGTCTCTTAACTTTACTCATCTATCTAGAAAGCTGCTTACACAGAATTAGTACCTTTCCTTATAGTCTTAGCAGGGCAAAAAGAAAAATCCACGACATGTGGCTTTACCTCACCACCATACTATGTATGTTTTATTTATATATATATGCATTGTTGATGGACTGTGCAGAACTTCTCAACTCCGAAGTTCTCGCGCTAAAACAGATGTAGTTGTTCTGAACTGAAGATTGCTGCTGTTGTCTGGATTGTTTCTGATGCCCTTAAGTGAAGTACCCTTGAAGATATGTGTTGGTTAAGTAGTAATTGACAAAATGCTTTGACTGGCATTTGCGTTATATGGGATAAAACTTCCCTAGTCTTTGAGTGAATCCTTCAATTTCTGAATAAAGTCCTGGTAATGCTTAGAGTTTGTGAAGCAGAACATTGTTTGTCCTAGTTCTGTGGATGAATTGAGAACTGATGGTTTGGATCCAATCTGTGACCCTGAAGGCAGATAGGATTATATATTTGAAGTTCCTATTTGCTACTAAGTTCACTTTTTTATTTCCTTTCTTTTTTTCAGGCTGGAGCTCTTGATTTATTGAAGGAGCTTAAGAATATTCCCATGACCCTTGAGTTGTTACAGGTATGATTTTCTTTATTGTTATTACACTGCAGATGTTAACTCGATGAAGGTGGAGCCAGCAAATTTGAAAGAAGGTTGCACTATTAAAGTAGACTTCTAGGTAGAAAGTCCTTGGAAGCATCAGTTTTGTTATATGGTAATATAGTCTTACTTCACCCTGATTTAGGGCACTTCTCTTCAGTATTTTCTTCCAGTAGCAAGCTCTTAAAACCTATATTTCACTTTAAGTTGAGAGTAGTGAATATTGTCATGGACGAAGGAGAAGAGCTGCTTATGAATTTACCTTACGTAGAATCTTACGTTTGTCCTCATAACGCAAACGTGATCTGCTTCCTTTCTCCTGAAGGAGAATGCACTGATTACAGCTGATACCATCTTTTCTTATGTAGTTCGTTCTGGTTCGGGATTGTAAGTGAGGAGAAACATAGTTGGTACCTTTAGGCAAGTTGTATTTTACACACACTCCACATCATCACCCCCTCCTCTGAGTAGTATATTTCTTAAGGTAATTATACTCCTCCTCATTTACTCTTCTCATCTAGAGTGATGGAGTGGTAGAATCTCTCTCAGTTGCATGGATGCACTCAGTAATGTTGCTTAGATCTACATCTCTAACTCAATATTTAATATATTATTTATAAACTCTTTCTAAAAGTAAACTTGGTAAACTTTACTTGCATGTCAAGTGTTAGAGCTTGTCATGTGAGTCATCAATGAGCAACTCTTTTTCCAAAGTAACCAGATACTCCCTATTTGTGAAAAATTTCAAATGGCAGAGTTAAATCTGAGACTTGATTGGCTGTGGTAGCCAATTAAATTGGAGGAGACTGAAAAGTAGCTTTTTTCTAATAGGCAATTAATGGTCACAGATACAGAATTAGATATAAAGTTAAAATCTTAGAAGTGTCAGAAGCAATGACATTCTTGATTCATGCATCCTAAATATTTGCAAAATGTACTTGCAAGTTATTACTGATACTGTTTGTGACAGAAAATAAGAATTTTAAGGTGTCACCTTCATGCGTGAATGATCATGGCTGGTGCAACTCTGAGACCTTCCCTTCTATGTTCAACTTTCTTCCTTAAAAAGAAAGCAAACTCAAAACCCCACAGGAAAAATGCCTCCCATAAAACAACAAAACCCAGAAAAGCCCTCTGTTAATGTGATTCTTTGGAATTCCTTTGTGCAGGTCTTAATGCTAAGTATTTGTGTAATAATGTTCTTTTGCCTTTGAAACGAAAAATATCTCTGGAAATTCAAGTATTTTAGCATACTCTTCCATAGTGCACTGGCTGTACCTTAGTTAGGAAGTTTTTCTTAAATATCCATTGCTGTATTCAAGACAGTTCCGCTCCATAAGATTGCATTTAGCAACATATTTGTATTCAAATTTACATTATTTTTCTTGAGAGTTTGGCACACATGTGAAATCTGATGTAAGCTTATTATGTTGGCCTTCTGAATTTGCTTAAGCAATGGTGGACTTGGAGCAGGAGTTGAACTGGAAAGTAATCATACACATTGCTCTGGTAGTGGATCATTAGTGTGCCAGTGTCAAGAAGGGTGGTGATCATGAGAAAGTGGAAGCAGTATCTTCCTTTGTGTAGATCAAGGTATCTATTGAATATGTATTTGAATTGATGAAATGCAAGACAAAAGTGGAAAGTATAATTCCACACCCGTTTTTAATCAGTTTTGAAAGCTGGCTACATTGAGAAAAGCTCTGCTAGCTCTGTTATTCCTGTGTGATAAGAGAAGTGATGATTTTTTGTGTAAAATGACTGCTGCTTTAGTCTGAGTGGACGAGGTCCTCTGACCACTGTACAGGTGTGTGGAATAGGAAGGTTTGTATCAGTAGTCTGGACTCGTGCTTCTGTCTTGTGTCTTTCTTGCCACGGTTTTTTCCACAGAGAGCTGAAGTGATTACAGCAGTAATACGACTGTGTTACATCTAACGAGTTTTATGTAAGCAAGCTGATCCTTGCTCAGCTAGGCAGGGAGCCAGTTGGCTTCCTCACACGTGATTTATCCGGTGGTCTGACTTGCAAATCTGTTTAGCAGCCCCACAGCATTAAAAGCATTGTGTCCCTGGTACTAATTGTGGGTAGTGCACAGCTAAACAGTGAGTGAGACAGTCAGGCTTTACTTTACCAAACAGGTTTTACAGGAAATTGCACACACATACGCAGAACTAGGCTGTGATGTGCAGCCCTTGTTAATGGCTTCATGCCAGTTCACTGGCAAGCTGGGGAGACCTTGGAACCTCCAGGTGGTTATTCTTCAGTAGTTGGTTTGGCTCTGCTTTGATCTGAATGCTCACCAGTTCTCTATCCCCTGCACTTACAGTTTGAAGTTAGTATCACCTCTGCTGGCTTCAGTGGTTGCTTTTCTTCCCCAGCTACGTTCCTTACATTTTTGCATTTGTTCTGGTTTAGAGAAGACCTGCTGCCACTGTATGCTTTGCTTTGGGTTCAGTCATGGGTTACTTATGCTCACTGCTGCTCACACCCACTGAGGGCTGCTGGCCAAAGCTTGAATGCTTCAGGGGTGCAAACAGCTGCCTTATGCTGTCTTTGACCATCTTTACTCTGAAATCAGATGAAAAGTGCTCTAGAATTTAAACTGCAGAAGAATGAAAATATTGTAGTTTTTCACTTAAAAATGGCTCTCAAAAGAACAGCTCCATAGACAGGAGCATTGAGGAAATTTCAAATACTGTCAGCTGGTTTGTCTTTAAAACACAGTAATTATGAGAATATAACACTAATCTTTTGTGATTACCTGTGTCAGTTAGCAGGCAAATAAATTAGTAGATCATTACTTCCTCTCTTCAGGTAGGCCTGATCAACAAACTGCTTTTATGTACTGCTTTAAGAATGATGGCACTTTAGACAGTTACCATAGTCTGTCTCTCTTGTGTGATCAGAAGAAATTAATTTGTCTAGTTAATGTTGAGTTTTACTTGAGTTTTTGGATTTTACTTACCTAAGTAAGTCTGTAAGTTTGTGTGTTTTTCCCTTTGCTGATGAGCATAAGTTGTGAATGTGCCCAGCTATCGATGGAGAATTGGGTTTTTTGGTAGATACATTTTTCTCATTCAGATATGGTATTTTATGGATTTTCAAGGACACATTATTGTCTGAACATAATGTTGAGATTTAAGTGTTCCAAATATCAAGAGAATTGGCCAGTACTGTTCATCTAAGTGAGCAGAGTCCATCTTAGTTACAGGTGAGTAACCATCTGTTTTCTTTAATCAAAAATACATGTTTAGAGCTGATGCTCAGGCCTGAAATGATTTGATGTATTTTCTTGGCTGAAATAGTTATGAATTATTTCAGTATGTTTCCAGTCATTTAGCACATCCATGATGCCTCAGAAGGTGTTGTATGGGTTATAAGAAGTAATTTACAGGAACGAATAATTTCCATTTTTAGCAAACCAGAAAGATTTAAATTTTCCTTTAAAGAAGAGGGAAATTTATGATGATCTATTGCAGAAGTAAATAGAATAATTTATATTTAGTGAGTCCTGTAAATTGTAATGCAACAAAACTGAGCATCTTAAGAACAATTTAAAAAATTTAGTCATCAGTCAAAATACAAAATGATAATAAAATCCATATTTGTATTGTTAAATGACTTTCTCCTCTTGTGAAACTAAAGGGGTGGAAATTTTCTACTTCTTACATAAACGTGTTAGCCATAAATCTTTTTAAATGTTACTGTTGAGCTAAATTTATGTCCTTGCCTTCCAAGTCTGAAAAGGTGTGGATTGTAAATTACTCTTGTATTCACTCTGTAGGTGGCAGTAGTGGCAAAGGCTTAAAGCCTGTCACTGTCTTCGCCTTTTCAGCGAGAGGTAGGTTAGCTCATTCTTTAAAATCATAACCACACAGAGTTCTGTTCCTATCCAAAGTCAGAACTCTCTGCGCTAAGGATTCCAAAGAATCTCAGTATTGCCAAAATTTTTAGGTACCTAAAATGTGCTCGTTCCCAACAGGTATTACAGCTTCTTTACAGCCACTAAATAGGAATTCAAAGAGTATAATATCAGTGAAGTTAGCAAGCTTCTTATAATGCTGAAATATAAATACAGTCCTTAATCCTTCTGCCCACCATCACTGCCCACTCCTCCCCAAATTTGTGTTAAAGAGACAAATGGTAATACTGTTGTATTTCTTTTTAAAATGTCCATGTTGGAAAAATAACTTCTATAAAGGCTTGCAGCATTTCATCCTGATAATCTTGAGGAAAAAAAAAAAAACAAACCCACCACAAAAGCAAATAAAAAAAGACACCGTAAAAAATTATGTCCCAGTACAAGTTTATATGTGTTTATTTGTTAAATTGTCTTCATGTTACTTGTGACAATATATATTTCTATTTCTCTTGCAGTCTACCAGAATTGGAATGTCGGTGAATGCAATACGCAAGCAAAGCACAGATGAAGAGGTTACATCTTTAGCAAAATCGCTTATCAAGTCTTGGAAGAAGCTGTTAGGTATGGCAACAAAGACTTCCCTGCCCTTGCATGTTTTAACTGTATGTAGCCTTGATGCACATCCTTGGCGCTGCCTTGCTTGAGACATATTTGTGCTCTTGTGTGAGTGTTGAAACTTTCTGCACTGATGTAACTGGTTTTTTCGCTTTGACTGTCACCAGGGCATTACTGGGAGAGTGTATTCAGGGAAACAGTTAATATGTTTTATTGAGGCTGGCAGGCAGTAGGAAATCAGCTTCTCTGACGTGATTCATTTCTGAAGTCTCATTGCCTGCAGTTGAGCTGGAGTGACTGTACTGCAGCACTGAACACTAACAAACCTGTTCTTGACTATTATTTTCTTAGTCAAATATAACAAGTGCTCTGAAGAACTAGTGCAAAATTGCATATTTGAGTGTAGAGACTTTGAAGTTTGGTTATGAAGTGATTTTTGGAGAGAAAAAAACCAGTAAAAATAGTTCTTGTTTAATTTCCCTTAAAGCAGTAAATACAGTTAACAAAACTTTTCTGTTAGGATTTTATTCAAGGGTATTTGGTAGTACTTAATATATTTGAAAACACATCTCAAACTGTGTCCTTGTATTTTTGTTTGTACACTATAGTGCACTCTATTTTTTTTCTTTGTATCTAAGTTTAGTAAGCTAAAATTTAGGAAGCTTAAAATTTTTAAATAGAAAATGGTTTACATTATGATTTAAATATTTACCATTCCATCTAGAAAAATATACCAAATACTAGGAGGTGTTAGAGTCCCCTGCCATTTGAACTCAGCCTCATTTTTATCAATTATGAAGTGTTTTATCAGATATTTTATTACTGTCTTATAAGTGATGTAAAAAATACTTTGTCTGTCTGCAGAAGTGGACAATTTGTCACAACTTCAAACTTTGATGTTCTAGTAAGCAACAGCAGCCTCTACAGCAAACTTTTTTTAACCTACCTTAAAAAAGTTAGATAATACTAATTGTTAGTTTTATTAGTTAAATTTAGATAATACTAGACATGCTGATAAAATACCTTTAAAATCATAATGACTTTTATTATAAATTAAATGCATATAAAGGATCTTTTTATAGGATCTGATCAGAGTTAACTGGTAAATACCGAAAATAATATACTTTTTGTTTTTTAAACTGCCACTTAAATATTGAAGTCCAACTTCATTCTATCAGTGCATAAAACTGTTAAGATACATAAGTGGAGAAACGGACTTGCATATTAGCATCAGTTACTCTAAAGACCTCTGAAAGTAGCAGCTGGATTGAGTGATCTAGCTCTCAAATTATTAGTCTAAGTAAAAAGAAAAAACCCTAACAATGTTTGGGGGGGGTTTAATTTTTTTTTTCTCTGAAGTTCAAATTTTTGATTCTGCGAAACTCAGTTTAGGCAACAAAGTAGAGGAGATACTCTCTTTTCCAAGAGAATTCTCAGCTTTTGGGAGTGTGCTTGGATGCTGCTCTTTTTGGGGAGTGGGGGAACTGCCTGGTTATCGCTGTCCTCTGACCAAAGGATTTACTCTTTTTTTCTTGAGACTCTAAAAATAGTTGTCTCATTTTTTTTAACACTTGGGTATCTTAAGTCAGTCAAATTTGTCTTAATATATTGTTACTTAAAGCTGTCTGATGTTTAAGTATGCAAACATTGTGAAACATGGGGGAGTGTCATTCCTGCCTAAAACTGGAGGGTGTCCATGCTGGAGAAGTCTGGGGTAAGGATGTAGTGCCTGATGGTCATGGGAGGTCAATCTGAGTGTAGGCTGCTACTGAAAGGGATGGTCCTGACTTCCCTTCTGCACAGGTGCCTCCTTGTTCCCTCCTGTGTTACAACCAGCTGGAAACTAACTGTTTTGTTTATTCCTTTTGGCTTACATTTCAGCTATCATTTTTCTGGTCCGGCCTGTTTGCAGTCACTGTTTCCTGCACAGGGACTGTAGTAGTAACATACAGCGGGGGCAAGGTGGACCTTCCCCTTTCATAGCTTGCTAGATTCAGATGGTTTTAACACTGTTGGAAGACTCTATCTAAGGCTTCTTACATGAGGTGAAGTCAAATATGAGGAACTGGAAAGCAAAGAGCAAATATTTGGCATTAATCAGAACTGACTACTTCTTGAGGCAGTGGCTATGTGACCTTCATTCATGCGCTAATTTTTGTTACAGGACAGATGTTATTGTGTGTACATGATTGTGTCAGGTCTAGCGTAGTTGTGGTAGTGCACTTATTACACAAAATCAAATTATTTCTGAAAATACAGCACTGCTTGCATTCAGAAGTTTCATAGTTAAATTCTCCTTGGTTGTAATCTAGACCTTAAAATAAAGCGTAGTAGGGCAAATGTTTTGCCTCTTGTATCACTGCTCAGTAATTCATTAGAACTTAAAATTTCATAACTGTGAAAGATCGGGTATAAGTATAGGTGGGAATCTTACAAAGTACTCTTATTCTGTTTTATCATTAGTTTTGACTTTCTCGGAAGAATACGAAATACCGTATGTTGAGCTGCTTGAGAAATCAGTTTCGATTATGCTGTTTATAGTGCATGTAAAATGGTATGGATCAAAGATGGCAGCAGAAGCGGACAGCTGTTAATCGTACCAAGCATTGTACTCAGAGCTCTGAAGTCTTTGTGAGTTATTTTTATAAATGACATTTTGAATTTAGGCAAGAATTGTTGACTGTTCAGTCTGCATGTAATGTTTCAGTTCAATGCTATCAGAATTCAGTTTTTAGGAATGCATGGGAAACATGAGAAGAAATCAAAGTGAATTGTGAATCACCAGACCTTTATGGCTTGACTTGAGCCTTGACAGGTTACCAGTGGTTGTTGAGGGGGGTTGGAAGCTGCACAGCAGAGGGCTTGAGAGCATTGTCTGGAGTGACTCATTGTGTTAACCACAGTGCAAGGTCACTTGCAGATACTGTTGTAAGAACGTTAAACCACACAGCAGAGATGGTCACTATTTGCATAAGGAACCAAATTTGGTTCTCAGAATAAAATACTGTTCAGTTATACCATGGAATTTACAAATAATGATTGTTTTGCCAAGTAGCTGAGTACAGATTATGCTTTTCAGATAATATAAATGAATGTATGCATACTCATTCAGGTTGTGAGGAGTGTTTCTTTATATTGAAAAAGTGACAAAAATTCCTGAAGGAATTTAACCTCCATTACAAATAATTACTTGCTGAACTATGAGAGTATACAGTGAAAAAGAATGTCCAGACCTCTAAGTAGACTTATCTCCTCCAGTAACTTTATTTACTGAACTAAAAATGCAGAATCACTGCACAATAATCTTAACATGAAGTGATCATCTGTTGCCAGTATCAAAAACTAAAAGTGAGGCCACAAACATTTTGAAATGCCTCTTTCAGAGAAGGGCATGCCTGAGTAATTTTATTTTAAAAGGATGTTTAAGTGTTAATAACGCCAGTCAAGCTCCACAGAAGTGTTTTATCAGTTTATTTTGTTCATAAAATCCTTTGTTATTTCGAACCTGGATTTGATTCTGGAGCAAGCAGGTACAGTCTAGGACTCTTACAGGTATGTCAATGCTGTCGTTAGGTGAAATTGTTCAAGGACATCTGGAAACCTACTGGCTTTGCTCAAAAAAACCCCATTACTGACAAAACAAATTCTTAACTTGGAGTCTAATAGTAGGAGTATTATTTACTATTGATAAGACAAGTACATGTCTTTATAAGACATCAAGTAGAATCGAGTGCAAAAATAATTTCAGTAGTTTCATTTTCATATCAAGTATGAGCTGTGGAGATCACCTCCTGTCAAGTGTATATTTGGAACTGTTCATGGTCTGTTAGTATGTCTGTAATTTGTTAGGATTATCAGTGGAGAGATCGCAACACGTGATACATCATACTATATTAGAGAAAAACACATACAGTGAAGAAGTCCATGTGTCATGGTCTTTTGTCACCGATGATAAAAAAATCTTTAAAAATAGCAAACAGTTCATGATTTTATTGTTTATTTATAGATTTTAGATATTCGTCCTCCCAGTGCTGCTACTGGAAAGAAACTTTAATGATCTTACTTTCATGTCTTACTGTGTCTTGTAGTGGAATTGCTGACAAGTGTAGCAGCTTGTGCATCTCCGGATTGTTGGTCGGAGTCTGGAAAATGGAGCCTAAATAATTATTAAATATGACAGTTGTTGTTAAATTAATAACTATGTCATCTGATACCTGTTCTCCTATCTCTTAACTTATTTAAATTGAATACTCAGAAAATGTTCCAAGTTCTGGTGGTGATTCCTGAGTAGGTAACATACAATATCCCACTACATTAAGTTCTCATATGCTTTCAGGGAATAACTAGCCACCTTTCATTAACATTTCTGGAAAAAAAATTTACTTTAAACATTTTCTTAATTTAAAGTTAGATTTATAAGTTAATTATATTACATCTTTATATTTTCTATTTTTTTTTCTTGTTACTGGCAGATGTCTAGTGTTGGCTTGTAATATAGTTAGAAAAATCTAGGAGGAAGCTGTTAATGGCTTCTAACATTCAGATTAATTATGTTATCTGGCTGTATACTATTACATTAAAATTTTTGTTTTGATAGCAAAAACTACTGTCATGTCATGTTTGTACCCTGGAGAGATTATTTCACTGGAGCAGCTACAAGTATCTTCCAAATTAATTGCTAGTCCCAGATAGAAACTGCAGTGCAGTCATTAGGCTTTAAATGTCTTATTCCAATGGCTAATAGTCAATTCTTGTTACTACCATGTTCTTCTTATTTTAAAGAAGAAGTATTAATATAAATTAGCTTCTTTTGTAAAAAAACCACAAAACTTTGAGATTTTTGGATGACCTTCTGAAGATGCAGTAGCTAAAACTGTCAAGTTAGAGTTTTCAGTCCTAAAGTTGATGACAATTTCCATTTGCTTCTGAAGAAAAAATTGGTAAGTTTGAATAGCTGTAGTAGTTGAAGAAAGGAACTGTGCAACTTGTAATTTATATTATATAAATATTTATAACGTTCTACAGACTTTCTGAGATGAATCACATGTTAGAATTTTTAAAGATGTTTCACAGAAGGGCCATTTTTTTCCATTTCACTTCATTAGCATTTCTGTGGTAGTTTGTACTTCCCATTAGATGTCATTCTTCCTTTCCATTAGAGTCTGGCCATTGAATATAAAATAAGTTAATTAGTAGGCACTTTTAATTTGTCAAGGATAATTTTTCTTTCCCAAGAGGATGAAATGCTATCTAGCAGACTGTTAATTACACTCTGGTGTTTTGTCAATACAGTATTTCAATAAAACAAGGTATTCTCATTAATATGTGAGTTTAAGAATAAATACAGTTTCACAGTGGATCTTTTAGTGCTTTCCAGTTGATGATCCATAAGGGTGACTGAAACACTTAGGATAATACTAACTTTATTTTCAGCTTTCTGAAACTGAATTAAACAGAAATATCTGTGAACTCTAAGTGATTAAGAAACTGTAGTTTTGAAGACATACTTGCTGAAGGTGTCCAGTTTTCTCTGCTGCTGAAGTCTGACCTTGGTTTGAGACATACCTGCAGACCAGTCTATGCAAACATAAGAAGAGCTGTGCTTTATCTCTGTGCCTCATATATACCCTGCCCTCCATAAAGCTTCTTTGCCTTTGGGGTGTTGGCAGGGGTGCTGGGGTGCCTGCCATTGATGAAATGCTGGGCTAAATGGAAGTGTTTGATAAAGGAAACTGGGTGCCAGCTGTACCATGGTGGTGTGTATGATGCAAAATAAGCAAAATAGGTCAGATCTGAATTTGACAACTTGGGTGCCAGAAAAAAATGTGGAGCTAAATGGGCTGAAGCAGAGCTCCTGCTTTGCAGGACTTGAGCTGTACCCCAAGATACCTGTTTGATCTTCTCTTTGTCTTAAAGCCTCTGACAAAAATGATCATGTACTTAAAACATCATGAAGGTAACCGAGATTGAACGCATATTTAGAATATCTTTAAAGATTATATCATGTAATCAGTTGTTGCCATAGAGAGAGTGAGCATGCATGTTCAAAATGGGGGTTGTTTTCTTTCTGTTAGTGCACTTCAGTTGTCATAGCAAAGAACTTGTGTGATTCATTCAGTTCATAGTCTCGTTTGCTTTCTTAGTGAAATTACTTTTTTATAAATAAGAGTTCTTAAATTGATATCTTCATTAGGAATTTTTTGGAATAACTATCTTATTAAAGACGATCAGCTTGAGTGTGTTATCTACTGTGTTTAATTTTCCTTTTATCTTAAATGGAGAAATTTATCAAGGCTTGAATACAATGTTACAAACAACGGATGAGCTCTTGAAGACTAGGGGAATACTCTGGAGGAGTATCTTTTTGTGATTTGCTGGTTCCTATACTATTTTGTGTGCATCTTTGTATAGGTGCAGCTGGACACAGGATAGTAGATGGGTGCCTGGTCTGATCCAGTGCTGCTGTCTCTGCTCTCCCATTATGATGATGATTTTTTAGCAAAGTGATATGTGACTGGATACATTCCTTAACTCACAGTTTAAGGAAAGGGTGAAAATCGTGCTCAGTTTTAATGTTTCGATAAAAAGAAAGCCAGTACAGTTTTTTTCTACTCTATATAAATAATTTTTAAAAGTTTGATGTTTGAAGAGACCTGAATTTGTGTGTTATGTGCAACTAGCTTCCTCTGAGAAACACGTGATGGGGCTCTTCTGGAAATAAGGATACTTTTAGATGCTTAAATGAGAATTTGCATACCAAGTTCAGGACGTCTGTGTTGGCAAGACTGAGCCTTAACAGATTTCCCTCCTTTTCTTGTTCTGTTTTTAATTAATTTTAAAGTTTGTAATATATTCGTATTCCAGTAATATAGTCTATGAATTTAGAAGTGTAATGGCAGCTTTATAAGGGCTTGGAGAGAGGAATTTACAAAATCTGTCAGTCAGTGATGCCAATCTCACTAGGCTTTCTCTGTAGGCAGTGGAGAGCCAGCCTTTCTAGAGAGCAAATGAAAGCAGAAGCTCAATTTAGCCATTCTGAAATCCTCGTTACAATGGAAGGTGTATTCCTTCTTGCTATGCTAAAGTTAAATGTTGCGATTCCTCTTTTTCATGAAGACTTTTGTCTTTATTCTGTATAAAATTATAGTGCAACGTAACATGTATGGGAAAGGCAAATTCAAATATATTTAAACACTAAGGCAAATAATGTAAGAACTATCACTATCTGTGGGTCTGGAAAACTCCTTCAAAAATACGAAAGTGACCTTGATATTTTGCCAACCTTGGTATCTTTCACAATATAATTAAAAAGAATGGCATGTGTTTAGTAGGAACTTATGTATATAAAGCATGGAATACAAACTCCAGAGACTTGATGCAATAACTAAGAAGGTTACTGTCTACCTAATGCAGCAGAGTTGGCAAAAATAAATCATCTAAGTCTATATTTCCATCATGTCTTCACTGCCAGTTTAAGCAGATGCTGGACTTGACTTGAAGGATCTGAAGTGTTGTCATGTTTTCCATTTGCTGCGTTGGGAGGGTGTCGGGAAGTGGAAGGCTGTACTGCAAGAGAAGGTCAAAGCAGAGAGTGGGAGCTGATAGCACTTCCAACTAGTTCAGGAGAAATCATGAAAGATATTTTACCACTGCTTTAAATCAGTTACTATTTCTGAGTAGAAGAGAGTTTCTCATGTCTTGTATTTCCAGATGGACCTTCAACTGATAAAGATTCTGAAGAAAAGAAAAAGGAGCCTGCATCTTCCTCACAAAACAGCCCTGAAGCCAGAGAAGAAAGGTGCTTAATTCTTAATGGCAGTGCAAATAATCTCACTTGGTATAAATTAACATTAAACTATTTGGTCCAAATTTGTCATGTCAGAGACAGATACCATGTTCTTTTCTGAGAGACACAGAGTTGTACAGGAAACGGTGTGTTATTAGGGAGGTAAATTGTACTGCTGTTGACATGAAAAAAAAGAAAGACACAGGTCAAGAGAGGCCAGACAAGTTTATTGTTTATTCCATCTGTTGGGTCTGTCAAATACTCTGTCCTCTCTCAGTACTAGCACCGAGCTTTGAGAGACCTATAAAACAACTTCCAGTCTCAGCTTTGTGGTAATTGCATGTGCTGGAGGTTTAGAATACTTCTTTTGTATGTTAGCTTCTATGTTTAATAAACATTCTGCACTTCTTTTGGTAAACACAAAATATGTTACCAGAAAAAGAAACCTGTGTTAATGTCACTGCAGCAGCTGAAGAACACTTACAAAAGAATATTTGCAAACCCATTTCTTGTATATCTTTCTGGTTTTAGTGAATCTCTTTTCAGCAGCCATTTTGAAATTGAAATTTAACCTCTAACTGTATGTCCACGTGGAAGCTGAAAACTTAATTTGCTCAACTACATTAATTGTGGGTTGGATTTTTGTGACCATGGTATCCTTTCAATACAGTAAGCAGATTGAATGCAATGCATTCGTTGCAGAGTGAATGTTGGTGTGACGTATCTTCACTGTTTTTTAAAGGAAAGTTCTGTGGGAGGAAAAAAAAAGATTTCATGTTAAAGAACTGAAAATTAAAGCTTATATGCCACATAATGGAATGAAATACCTGCTGTTTCTCTTTGTGTGGAATACCCTGGTGCATAGTCTAAAGACACTGCAAAAATTGTATTGACTCTAGAGCTATAAATAACTTTGAAAAGATGGCCTGTGTTCTTATTTTGGAATACCATCAAATGGGTGTAGCAAAAGACCCGTATTTTGCCAGAAACAAAGTTATTCAAAGAAGGGAGGGAAAAACATTAATATTGTTTTTCATTTTGCCTTTTTTTTTAGCAGTTCAAGTAGCAATTCCAGCAGCAGGAAGGAGGAGGGTAGTGCTCCCTCAAATTCTTTCATCCCTTCTTTTCCCCGGGCTCCAAGCACTTCAGACTCTGTACGAGTGAAATGTAGAGAAATGCTCTCTGCAGCTCTCAGAACAGGAGGTGAGCTTTGTAGACTGTATTTTCAAGTTTAACTATTTCCTTCTTCTCTATTTCTGTCTTTCCCACTCTACTTTTCTCCTTCCCCATAGGGTAGAATAAATCCTGTTTGTGTCTATTTGTGTGTACATCCATAAACCAGTTCACCCAAGTGGCGAGTAATGAGTAACCCTGACATGGGAATGTTTCAAAATACATTTTCATTGCTGATGATTCAGGACATTTTGTGGCTCAGTTCATTGGATATCTTGCCAACAGGGGATCTTCTTTTCAGGAAGGTTATTGCCTCCTTAATGCTTCATTTAAATCTTTTTGTGGAAGCTGCTATTCTTTTTTGCCTCTAAGTCTTTTTGACTGAGAGAGTGCCTCTGCATGCATGACTGCGTTTCTTACACCAGACGTCCTGTGGACCTCCAGATTTTGGGTTTTTAAGATTGCCTTTCTGTTTTGATTTATTCTTGACGTTGCATCAAGATACTCGTAATAGGAGAGTCTTGCGTTGCTCTTATCTTTATGCCTTTTGGGTACCTGTAAATTCCTTGACTGTATTTTTTTTTCTTTTTACCTCTCATGTACTCCTGGGTGTCTTTAAACTGACAAATTGAATTATATGCTAGATAAGGAGCAAACTGAAAGTTGGACATTTCAGAATTACCTAATGTTTTTCTGGTTGGTCCTTCTCTTCTATCAAACTTATGACCCAGCTCCTGTTTCTCTGTTCTTAGCTTAGTATAACTTGTCCCAGTATAAGCAGGCTCTTGAATCATCTGTGTTTACTCTCTCCACTCTTTTATACTTTCTTCTAATTCATATAAATCCACATATAGATAATAATCAAAGCTGACTAAAGATCAGCTGGTTTTCCAAGAACCTTTTTTGCTATGTTGGTTTCTACAGCACGCGTAAATTGATCATCCAGTGTCAAAAATATAAGATTATTTTCTCGTTGGCCTTTGGTGTGAGATTGAAGGAGAAATAATGTTTGGATTACTCATTGAAGCACACCCATGTTGAAATGGGAGGGAAAACACCGTATCTCATTTGTCCTTAAGGTATCTTGGAAAGTCAGCTGTCTTTGTGAGGAAGTGTTTTGGTCAGAGACAGGAAACAATTATCTTGAGACATTTTAGTTCAAGTGTTGCATCGTCTTCAAGACAGCTGTGGTCTGTTTCTTCTAAATTAAGTGTTTTATGACACATATCTGCTTTGCATTTAGAAAAAATCCAGTAAGATTGTTTGTTATTTAATTACTATGTTTCTAATGAAATCTTTATCTTCCATGCGTGCAAAACACTTATTTGCTTATTCTTTTATTGCGTGAACTAAAACAATTGATTAAACACAATATAAAACGTTTCCTTTTTCTAATAATCTAGTCTATGTGCAGATATGCTGTGGAGATGGGAGAGATGCCAAGCCTGTGGGAATATTTTAGATTTTTCTGTATAGCAATGTTTTTTGTTTCTACTTGTGTTTGCAACTAGATGCCAGAATTTTTGGGGTTTTTAAAGGTTTTTAACTTTTTTAAACTTCTGTTCTGCTTCCTTTCACTTATTTTTGTTTTTCCAAGTAATACATTTTGGAAGGGTAAGTATGCAGTCAATTAAAATTACCTGTACAAAAGGAAGACTCACTGCAGGTGTTTTATAATTTGCTGAGTTTCAGAGTTCTGAAACTATAGGGATCTCGGGGATATAGAACACAGAATGTCAGGTTGCTAATATTTTATTTTTTTATTTGTTTTCTTCAGATGATTACGTTGCTATTGGTGCTGATGAAGAAGAGCTGGGTTCTCAGATTGAAGAAGATATCCTTTGTTGTATTTGTGTGTGCTCTAGAGCAGGACTATTTGTAGAAAAGACGGATAATTTTCAAATTAATTAACTTGATCTATATATAGACTGGTTTTAAATTTAATGTAAAACAGAAATAGCAAATGGTGTTCTACACATCAGTAAATACATTTGGTGTATAAAAAGCCAGCCCAACCTAAATGATTTGCCTTAAAGTATGTAGGAATGCATGTAGGTGAGTGTGTGTGGGTTTTTTTCGGCTCAGTATGTTTGCCTTGCAGCAGCTTCCTACTGAAGCATTCTTACATAAAATGCTGGGCTCTTTTATGTTGTTTAAAAATCTTTTCTTGTTAACAGTCTTAATCATTTCCTAATGTCTTTATTTAATTTTCGACAAGTTTATTTCTAAATGAATTCAGGGTTTTCGAAAGAGTGTTTCTGGTAGCAGTATTTGAATAGTTCCAGAACAGAGGTCTGGACTTCTTTTTTTTAAGGAAAAAAAAAGGTGTTAGTAACCTGTCATTGTTTGACTGTTTGGTTCAGAAATGAATGAATTCTCAGGATGAGGTCAAGAAACTGGACATAAACTTATGGGTGACTTCTCACAATTTCAGTTGAGGTCCTACTACCCAAAAATCCATGTTTCACTGACAACGTGCTAAACTATGATTAGGTTTCAGAAGGTCATGAATTCTGCTCTGTTGAACAGGAAAGTACCTGTTGGTTGGGGTGGAGGGGAGGACTTGATGAACAGTGGAGAACTACATTGGTTTAGAAAAGTTGCCCCCCCAAATGAATCTTTTATAGAGCTCTGTTCTGCTTGTTGATGTTTTACTCTGTTTTACTTACCAATGTTTTGTTCCTTAAATCCAAAGCACCTATTTTTCAAGAATTGAAAAACACTGATATGAAATACAAAAATAGGGTACGAAGTAGGATAGCGAATCTTAAGGATGCAAAGAACCCTAACCTAAGGAAAAATGTATTATGTGGAAACATTCCTCCTGACAAGTTTGCCAAAATGACGGCAGAGGTAAGTAAAGCATAGGTCTTGAACTGTTTCGCTATTGGACCTACATCCTGACCTGTATTCAGTAGCCATAAAAGTAATTTATGTAAGCTGCCCACACTTCTGAAAGACTGTGGCTTGTTTGTAGCTTGCACAGTCTGAGTTACAGGGCTGTGTTGGGGTGGAGAGGATGCAAGTGGTGTCTGTTACTGGGTCCTACACATCTGATTTTTGTCTGTAAGTCAGCAGGTAAGCTGTCACGTGTGAATTCCCTGAAACGTGCTGTGTTGTGCTGTTTTTAAAAGGCCACATGATACACCAGTGATAGTGTCTTACATTTACGAAGATGTAGATATGACTGGCTGGTAACTCCAAGCTGCTTATCCATTCACGTTTCTGGATATCCAAGTGTTAGTCTCTCTTGCCATTTATTTTTCAAATGCTAATCTTTGCTGTTACACTATGCAAGGTATTGCACTGTGGTTTTAAGGATCGGTTCCCTCTCCTGTTGGCATTTTCATTGTTTATTTAAAACTTACCTATATCTTGAATACTCAAGTGATTTTGAAGGAAACTCTCACAATAAATAGAAAAAGCCATAAATTACATGGGAGAGAAGCTAGGAGAATTGCTATTTACGTCAAATTAAATTTAAGCTATTGAAAGAACATTTTGGACACTTGAATGAAAATTCCCATTCAGATGCTTGCTGTCTTTACAAATCAAAATGAATCTAGAAAGTCAAATGAAAAATTAGATTTCATGTAAGAGAAAAATGAAAGCACAGTTAACATCTTGTTTCAGTTTTGTAGTTCTGCTTCTATATGTTGGATTCTACACCCTCAAATCAGGTATCAAGGAGTGTGTTGGAGACTTAAAGAAATAAAATTTATGATCAACTAATGAAAATCATGACTAACTTTATTCCAAAAGAAAGTTGTGGGTTTTTTTGATTGGTTGGGGGTTTTTTTGTACTAGAGCTTTCTATAAAGGTTATGGTAAACAGAGGCTGGTGAAAGAATGTGTAAAAGAAGTAAATTGTACCTTCAGTACGTATTCTGCTTTGGGTTTTTGTTCTACATATTTATGTACGTATGCACAAACGTATATTTTGTGTTGTCCAGTGCTCATTCTTTCTTTGATTAATGTTTTGAATTAAAATGTTAATGGCTAAAAACCCCTTAGTGCTGATTACTACTGAAGTGAAACAGCATTGATACAAGATTTGTATGCCACATCTGCATGGGATGTGGAGTAAAGCATTTGCATAGAAATGTTTCTAGATGTTTGATGTTGTAGCGTGTACTTTTTTTTTCCTATCTGTGTTAAAAAAGAGAGCATTTTAAACTTTGTGTAGCTTCTGTGCTGTGAAATATCCCAGCTTAAGCCTTGTAAAATTAAAAATGTGTAGAATTACATTGTCCTTCAATAGAGTTGTTGTTCACGGATGCTAAATAAAAAATTGTATTGGCTCACACAGGGGGAACTTGTTTTAAAGCTAAAACTCTCTAGTAAACTCTGCCTGCTCTTTGTCCTTAATAGGAAATGGCAAGTGATGAGCTAAAAGAAATGCGCAAAAATCTGACCAAAGAGGCTATCAGAGAGCACCAGATGGCTAAAACAGGAGGTACCCAAACTGATCTGTTTACATGTGGCAAGTGCAAAAAGAAGAACTGTACATACACCCAGGTGCGTGGTTATTCAGACTCTTCATTTCCCTTTTTCAAAGCTGAAGTCCAGTATAAAGATTGTCAGAGAAAAAGATTTGAAATGATGAAATGAACTTCTAATAAAATGCTGACAAATTGCAAAATGTGAAGATAGCTGGATCTACTTAGCTGTGCTTATGTAAAGAAAGTTTGTTGTATTTATTTTCCAAGGATTTTATGTAGATCCATGCTGAGCTCTGGAGTCTGTATAGACTGAAACTTAAATTTCTTTGCAATGCTGAGTTTTTGCTAATTCTTCTTCCTGTGTCGTATTAATAATGGTTTTATGTGGAGGAGAGATACTGCTTTTAATGTGTGTAAACTTTTTTTTATAGAGGGACTAAATAGCAGAGAACTATATGTACTTATATATACATGTATATTTTTATATGTGTTTAATGTACCATTTGACTAACACTAGACCCTGATTTATAGTCATCCCTACAACTGCTAGAAGGGGGTCTTTAATTTGATTAACAGAGCTTCAGGGAATGTAATTTTCATCATAGGATCAGCTGCATTTATATTTTAATATTGTATATCAGATTCTATAAGTAGAAAGCTATTTTTCAATCATGAGACTTTTAAGTCTTTGCATCGGTAAATATATGTGAAGCTGTCGTGAACATGTAGTTTTAGTGCAGAATCTTTTCCTGGAAATATGTGCACAGTTTCAGTGCAGGAATTGATATTTTAGTGCTACTAAATCTTTCAAAATCTAAGTTTATAATGGCTTTAGTTAGGAAAAAAGCCCAGTTTCTGTTGATATGTAAAGTTAACTTATATTTTAATGCAAATTTGTTTCCTTAATGTTAAACTTTGATTTAAACAGTTTCACTGAACACACACTAACAAAAGTTGAAGATACTAATTTTCCTTTTCTGCTCTGGCTCTTGCCTTTGCCAAAGGTTCAAACCCGCAGTGCTGATGAACCCATGACAACATTTGTTGTCTGTAATGAATGTGGAAACAGATGGAAGGTAAGACTGTTAGACTGCTCTGCATTTTTCATAGCAGGCAGCCAGGCTCTGTAGTTAATTTTGGTTTACAGTAAATGTGACAAACCACTTTCTGTTGACTTTTAGTTATTTCTTATCCCATTAATGATATTGCACGTTGATATTGCAAAATGGCTTTAAATTAGAAATGTATTTTTGACTGAAGGTGTGAGATCACACAGATAGGTTGGTGGCCAAGGGGGAAAGAATTCAGGACGTTGACTTAGTCCTTGTGACATTTTGTTCAATACTGCTTTGTGGTGACTAGTTAGTCACTGTATTTCTCTTTTTTCACCCAAAGGCCTTTCACTGGTTTTAATCTCTGCTTTGGTGAGGGGAGCAGGCCTTTTTAGATATTTTGTTGTTTTTTCTGGTTTTTGCTATTCTGAAAAGAAGAGGCAAGAAAAGAAGAGATGAGTGCTGCCATATTCCTGTGTCAAGATAAGTGTAGGGCAGTGATTATTTGATTGAGTCTTTTTAAGTTCAGAAAATAGGAATTTATGAAGCTTCTGAGGAACACTGGTAGTTCAATAAAGTCGAGAAACACTGAAATGAAGGCTTGTAAAATCTACAGTTTGAGATGTGATCTCATGCAATAGGAAGTATGATACCCTCATTCTGTTATTTTTCTGTGTTAAGAATGCTGCAGCTCTGCAGAGCTGTGGCACAGCATACATTAAGATTGCCATATAAAAAAAAATATTTTACGCATTTTGGTTTACATAGCTTATTACTGAATATTGTTCAAATCTGTGCTCCAAGATATATAAATAATATATAAAGCTTAGGAATTGTTTGATGCAGTACCTGGAAAAGTTTATTTGTCCTTAAAACCTTTTGTAAGGTGGCAGTTACAGAAATGTCTGTATACAGATGCTTGAAGGAATGGTTACAATATCAGCAAATGCTGTAACTAGTATTTTCCATATCCTAAGTATAGTGGTGTATTTCTGTTTCTTCTTGCAAAGATTTAGAACTAAGCTGTATGAAGATCTCATAAAAAATTCTTTTCTTTTGACAGTTCTGTTAGAAGAAGAAATTGTCAAGACATCTGGACCAGTATGAAAGAGGATTTTGTAATTAGCTTTAAAAACTAGGCTAAGCATCTAGCTTTCTGCAAATGAGAGGGTTTTTTGGTTTTTCTTTTCTTCTTTTTTTTTTTAAAGCAGCATACATGCCTGAAGTTAGCCTTTGTTTTGACACAACCATCATTTCCTTAAATGCCTTCCTATAGCTGGTAGTCAGTAGGGCCAGGTTGCTCAATTGTATGGTGAATTTTAAAATATTTTTTCATTTTTATAAGTAAGTTGACATTAAACTTTTACCAGTTAAACATTTTGGTAATTGTCTTGCTTTTTTCTAACTATGTGAAAAGTGTGCTGTATTTTTTGTGGTCTGAAATATACACGCTCCTCCTGTGTGTATTTTGCCTCTCCACATTTGCTCAGTTGTAAGAATGAAATTTGTTTCTTGCTGCTGTGTTCACTAGCTTTGCAAAGAGAAAAGGTATATAAGTTCCTTATAACATTAAACTCAATTGTTAACTAAAGCACAATTTGGTTACCTCTCTAGTTCATATGTACTGCTTCTGGGCTAGGACTAGATTTGTGGTCATGGGGTTTGAAAATTTATTAGTGGATATGATGACCTCTTTTGCAATGGTTGGTTAAGCTTGTTTATGTAACCAGCTTTGATCAATGCAATATATTTTATTGCCCAAAGCATGTATTCTGCATTCTATCAGTAGGCATTATTTCTAGGAATGTCTTTAAATAGTTGGTTAAATCTGATTTAAGTGTTCAGTCTTGCTTTATGTGCTGAACAACCAGCTTGGGTGTAGACTTTATAAATAAGCAAAGGCATTGTGTTCTAGGCTCTCCTAACACCAGCTAACCAATTCATTACATTGTAAACTGGCTGGGGAGGTAATAGTATATTCCCTTCATATAAATAGCATTGATTTTGTTCATTTACTGAATTTTGAGATGTAGGGTATCCGATGTCAATCATAGACCTGCAAGTAGAAATAAATTATTAAAGTTATGATCTTTTCCATATGAGGAATGATATAAATACTGCTTTTTAGAGCTTGCTTTTTAACAGTGCACTTTTAGAAGTATTTGCAAATGTATTTTCAAGGAAAAACATGTCAACATCTTTAGAAGAGATTAAATTCTTTCATGATACCTAATTTTATATTACTTAATTTATTGGAGTTTGGGGCTGAGGAGTTCTATTCTGGCAATGTATAAATTATTCATGGGGGTATGGGAGGAGTATGTGCGGTTCCTGGAAAATAAATTCCTTGAATGTAAAGGAAAACCAAGTTTTTCTATGTTGAATATTTTTTGTGTGATGGCGGCAATCATAACAAATGAGTTGGAAATAGTATGATGACACTTGAGCTTTGAGAGACAAGCAGTGTTTGGTAAATACTTCATAGAGCAAGCTTTTCTAGTCAGCCTTATCCAAGGAAGGAAACATGGCTTTTCTGCTGAAGGGAAAAATGATTAAAATAGAAGAAGTTTTGTTATAGACTATTTTCTGAGGTAGAAAACTGCTTAGCATTTAAAATTTCTTGCATAACTTTTGATACGTAAACATTTTAACTCAGCTTATATTAATGCCTTTCAGAAAACATTCTTTTTTTTCTACCAGCAGCATGGGTTTATTTTTAGCCTGTGTGTAGGTCCTTTGGCAGGATTGTTTGCTAAGAGTTAAAGATGCATAATTGGTTTCTTTTTCAGATTGTTTGAGACAACAGACTAATGACAGATGTTTACTATCAACTCGAGTGCTTTGTTTGGGGATCTTTGTAAAGGGGCAAGTCCAAAAAACAGTGTTAAAAATGTTTGCAAATTGGATGCCAAGTTGACCTAAATTTCCACAGCTGCACATACATACAGGGCAGGCACAGGTTTGTTTGCATAACCTTCCTCACACTAGGTGTCCTTTAATCTTTATGCCTGAGTGTGACACTTAGGAAAAATATCTTTTGAGAAAACATAATAATTGCCTTTCTGTACTTAGCAGATTATATCTGGACTTTATTAAAAGAACCAGAACTGTGGAAGCACTTTCTGTGATGTAGGTGTATTTCTAGTAGGAGTTGAAATAAAATGTGGTTTCGCCTAAAGATACCTTATGGCTGAGTAGCAGCCTTCATCCATCTCTCTCCTGCCCTCAGGGTATAGAGAATAGTTTCTTTTGCCCAGTGAAAGACAGAGTCTAAGAACTAGATCAAAAAATACATCTGTTCTATTCATGCTTTATTTTGGTTACCCAAATCTAAAAATAAAACTTTCCAGTACTGATCTTTGGATGCACCTCTGTTCAACAGTTGCTACAGTTTTCCCAGGTGTCTGAAAGTGCCCTCCTCTATTGGAGAGAACGCAAAGGTGGGGCTGGGACTGTCTCTCCTTTCTCCATCTGGCTGGCTTGTCTGCTGAGCTGCAGGTGTGCTGTGACTGACCTGGTACCTTTGGATATTTCATGCACTGAAACATGCCAGCAGAACCGGTGATGAATCGCTCAGCAGGTTTGGTTATTACCTTTATGGACACTTGAATTCTTTCAGATGGAACATGGTTGCCTTATAATTTAAGGTGGTTTTTATACTAATCTAGTAGGGAGAAAGAGGAGGCCAAATTCCTTTTAAAGTGTATGTGTGTGCATGTGTGTGTAGTTCTTTAAGGATCCAGTCTTTTGTAAGCAAGGCTAGAGGATTCTGCTGCTCCGAAAATGCAGCTTCTGGATCCTTTGTTAGAAGGCATTTTCTCATATATAATACATTTTCTCATATATAATACATTTCCTCATATACTCTGTTACTTCCTTCAAGAGAAAGTATGGAGTTTAAAATATCTTATACTAAATGGTTCTTTTTGACTGCCACTAAGCAAAAGATAAAACATCGGCCCGGTGATCTTGGCTTTTGTGAATCTGCAGCCCCATTGCACTTTCCAGGCATTGCGAAGGAAGTGCCTAGTTTTTATCCAGAGTTCAGGATTCCACTTGTCATCACATGCATGCATTTTAAATTGAAACTCACAACCCTTACTAGCCTGGACAGAACTTAAATTCATCAACATGAAGTCTTCATTCTGCAAAATGTGGTTGTATTACCTTTCAAACACATGCCTCTGGAAATAGATCTTAAAATAGTAGTCATTCATATAAACAAACCTGAGGAGTTTCACCTCTTTTAAATACAATTTTATACAACTCTATACTAGCTTCTGTTTCACTAGATCATCACTAATCTTGAATTGTTTTACCATTTTAAAAGGTTTGGGATTAATTTAGTTACAACATTAGTACAGAAAATCTTTCATAATGTCATTGAAACAATACTCGTACCTTTTATGGCAGAAGACACATGTTGTTAAGTACTGCTTACAGCAAAGTTATTTAAAAATTACTTAACTTTGTGATAGCCTTTCTCATCACTTTCTCTTTTTTCAGATATTCTCTGTAATCAGAAACTGCATAAGTACATGATGCTTGTGTGATAAATTTTAATCTAACTTTATATGGTAGAGCCCTTCAGAATATATGCATATATATATGATTTTTTTTTTCTTCGTTTGTACTGTGCTAATGACTTTGGAATTTAAAGGTCACTGTAAAGCACAATATGTTGGCTGAAGGAGCTCATGCAATTTTAATAGTGCTTAGCAGGCTGGTGAAAAGAGCAGTCTTTAACAGTGTGCATGTTCTGTGGGAGTTACTGCTTTATGATGTGCAGACATTGAAGGAAGAATGCCAGTGGACTGGAAAGTTGTTAGAGCTTAATGATATCTTGCAGTTGGATAAATGCCAAGGCAAACCAGCCGTGCTCATTTTCAACCTAGGATAAATGGATTTTGTGATAATTTCTTACTTGATTAAATAATATCTTATGTCAATATGCTTATTTTCTCCTGTTATTCATGCAGCAGCCTGCCTATGGGAACTTCTTGTTTTCAGTGCACTTTGCTTTTGCCCTGAGAAGTTTATCCATCCTGAGCAAGTATACAGTAATGAAATGTAGTTAAAAATTTGTCTTCTCTGTGGGTGGGGTTTTTGTTTTCTTCTTTCCTCTCCCCCCACCCTCACCTCCATGCTGTCAATTAAATCCAGCATTAACCAGCCTCAAAATAGCAAGATATTTAGGGGAGCAGGTTGTTTGGGTTTTTAGGAGATATTCTCAGGTTACCTAGGGATCAGCATTCTGCCATTGGTGTTGGTTGTAAGCTTAAGTCTAAAACACAGCATTAAGATTTGTTAAGATAATTTCAGGAAAAAATGCACATTGCGAATGTCAGTTATTGTAATGCAGAAGTAAAATGAAAATTGCCTGGAGAATGTTAATCGCTTAAAAGTTGTGGCACGTGGAAAACAAGCTTAGAAATTATTACTTTCTTCTTTTTATCATTTAATGTTAACCATAAAACTACCCAAACTAATATAGTTTCCTCGCCCCTCTAGTTTCATTGCCTCTTCTTTCTTTCTTTTTCTTGCAGAATAATAGAATATATGGTTTGATATGAATATGAGTGTTTGGTCTGTCTTTCAGCTTTTAATGAAGTATCTTTGCAGGGAAGAGAGATAAATGAAATCCTCCATTTCATGAGATGACATGCTTTGAATTTTTTTTTTATGTGTTTGTATGATCTTTCCAATGAGCTGAATTTGACCTAGTTAAACTTAATTTGTCAACTTAGAGGTTTAGAGCACTCTTACCCACCCTGATTAAAACATGTGCAGCAGCAGCAAGCTGCAAGCTCCCCATGAGTGCTGCCTTATGGGGATACCTGGTTTGTTTTGTTGCAGTTACTCCTTACCTGGTAATACTTCACGTAGACTGAAATTGAATTGGTGGTGCTTTGGTGTGTTTAACAGAAATTCAGCATGGATAGATTAAGCAGTGGCAAACACTAATTGAACTGTGTCTTAAATAGTAGTATATGGAAGGGTTTCCTCTTAACTTAGTCATCCAGCACTGTGCTACAGAGGGCAGAAGCACTTTGATTTGCTCTCTCCAGCTTTTTTGATTCACTTTTTTGTGCTGACATGTTGAGTGATGTTTTGTTGTTTGAAGGAGATGATGAAGATCAGTTGTAGAATTATAGAATTATTTGAGTTGGAAGGGACCTTAATGAAGTACCAACCCCACTGCCATGGGCAGGGCACCTCCCACTAGACCAGGTTGCTCAGAGCCCCATCCAACCTGGCCTTGAAGTGATCCATAGTATTGTTAACTTACCATGTCTCAGGCCTTCTCCTGTGGTGCTGCTTCATGAAAAAATCTCATCATTACTGGCTTCATAATGCAAATGCAGTAAGGGGACGATATGTCTCCTGCCAAGTGCATTGAGGAAACAATTAAATTGATCTCTTAAATTCTATTTTGTTATTCCCATTTCCTTTTTTTTAGAAAAAGTCCACATTTTATACTTTCCGAAGTGCTGGAATAGGGCAAAGAGTAGATTTTGGAAAGGCTACAGTAAATGTCACCGAACCAGACAGCTTGTCTGGTTCTCCCCTTCTAGGGGTATATTTTTTGTCTTTCCGTTTCCCATATGTCTTTTTCCAACCTACATGTGTCACTTGGTTCATTTAAGTAAATATACAGGAAAAAAGCACAATTCAGTGGAAATCCACTCCAGAGTTTAATATAGTGGAATTGCGGTGAATCTTGTAATTTAAAAGGAAGAAGACACTAGAGTAACAGATCTATACACAGATTATGCAGATTCAACTTACTTTCTTCCTCGTATTTCCTGTGATTACTGATTTTTAGATATAACCAGGAATCTAGTGTAATGCTTTGGGTGTACTGTAAATGAACATGGTTTATTACTGGATAGAGATGGTGCTGTTGGGCAGTCTGTAATAGTGCTGTATCAGAACACAGTAGTTCCATCTTCCTGCTTTTATTAATTGAATTGTGTGCATATCTGTAATGGAAACCATACAAGATCTGTCACGGAGTGGGAGAACTTAGTATGTACAAAAACAAAGCGGCTTATACTGCCATTGTCTCAGGAGCAAAGAGTGAAGGGTTTTACATACACCTACTGAGGGAAGAGAACAGGTTGTGAGAATTCTTGTGCTTTATTTTGAAATTTGAATGCCCAGGCTCATCTTCCTCTTAAGTAAATAATTCAGATTTATAAACACAAACAATAGGAACTTAATGCTTTCAGCAGATTCTAGTAGTAAAATAACAATTCTTCAGCAAAAGATTATTTTATAGGCAGCATTATTTCAACCGGTAACTTTCATAAACTTGAGGTTGCTGTGCCAATTTCCATTAGTGCACCGTGTATGCATTAAATGTACCAAAATGAGTGGAGTGTACCTATGCCAGGTGTGGTGGCATTGCCTAGAGTAACCCACTATTGACACTAATATTTTTACTTTGGTCACACCGTGGATGGGGCAACTGGTTTGGTTTTCAAGAAAATTCTAAGACTCCACTTAAAAACTAATTTTAGTTTTCATGTTAACTTTAGTTTTTGTGCGTGAGTTTGGTACCTCAGACATAGGTTTTAATAGTTTTGCATCTGAATTTTCTGCTGTGTTTGAAAAAATACTGCATTTTTTGAACAACATTTCTTCTTTGTTCTCTTAATTTTCTTTTGCAAAATAACACTGAATTTAATTAGAAACTGCATTTAGCTGATTGTGTCAGAGCCTTGTGCGGATTTAAACCATTCAGTCTGTAGTAAAACTTGCCTGAGACATTTTCAGGTAAATATCTGATTAATTCTAAATTCCCTGTGGATTTCTGTAGCCCAGAGTTCCGTTTGTTTTAAAATAAATACATTTAAGAAAAAATTCTATGCTTCAATGGATTTTTCAGATAAGGACTGAAGCAAGTCCTTATAAATAGCAGAGTTCATAAATCGTGGGTAAGAGTCTCTGTGCATTAAGGTATAAATTTGAAGCTGTGCATCATCAAAGGTGTGTTGTGAGGGTTCCAGCATATTTCGGTTAATAACTTCTCTTACTCTGGAGTCCAGACTGACCTGTGTATTAAAATAGAAAGTCGTGTAAATAGTAGTGGTGAATAGTACAGGTGGGGATTTAGGTTTCTTTCATTGATTGAAAAAGCCATCTTTTTAAACTATTTCAGCTGGTGTTCTCCAAGACTATAAAAACTGCTAAATATACTTAGGCAAAAAATGATTCTGTTTAAATTTGAATGTAGTAATATCTGGAGTATGGCTAAAGAAATTTCCTCACTGAGGTACCTTTTTTGAACAAGGCTGTCTGCAGTCCCGTTATTACTGAAACCCAAGAGACTGGTGGGTTATTTCCGGACCAACTTCCTGCTCTGTAGTAGAGAGGATTTATAATTTTTTGTGACAGTTCATTTCCTGGAGAGTTAGTGCTGTTGTAAAGAGACTGAATTTGGAGTGAGCAGTATGACGCAGACGGAAAATGTAACCTGGGAAGCTGTTGCTTAGTCAAATTGCTGTTAAAAAGCAGGGTGAATTGATGTGAGCCACAGGTAGGGCTATATAGTGATTCCATACAACGTACAGTAATGTCTTTTTTTTTTTTTCTGCAAGATTCTAGCGTCTGTAGAGAGACATTACTATTACAGGAACAGACTGGCTAGATTTAAACAGCATTTTTATAAGTACGTAAGTATAGCAGGCACCACAAAAAATTAAGCTGCAATTTTGCAAGGATGTTGGAAGGTTTAAAATTCCAGCCTGCTTGGCAGGATTATATTCAAACTGAAGTGCGGTGTCTTTGAAACTTGACATATTTGCTAACAGCAAAGTGATAAGTAGTTTTGAAAATTTTTGTGAAGTTGTGTTTGCTCTGTGCTATATTTTGTCAGCTGCTCTTTGAGCAATTTGTGCTTTGAAAATAACATTTTATTTATGCTTTTGGAGAGACGCATACAGCCCCTTCCGAGTGCAATGAAAAAAAGAAACTGATTTGTCCAACAAATAAAATTTAAGTTGAGCAAGGATAACGTGATCAGCTATGTATTTGTGCCTCAAACTAAAAATTCCACATCAGCATGCCAGGGTAGCGTAGGAAGAGCTTTCTTACAACCAATCAAAGCAGTTTTGACCATCTCACCTCAATGATGGGTGCCTTCTTCCCCTGAATGTCTGCTTGATGGCCGTGGAATGGGAGAGGCGGAAAAGTTTACCCCAGGTATTGGTGTAGATTTAAACATATTAGAACTAACTGTGCAAAGGAACATCAAAGAATGTATTAGGGAAAGCAATATACCTCTTTTGGAGAAAGGATAGAAATATAATCTTCATAAATTAGTCTTGCTTTTTCTTCAATGACGCTTTTGTTGGATTCTTGTTTTAGTTCCTCACAGGCCATCCAGAAAAGCATGTTTTCCTCACTGAATTCTGTTCGTAGGAACTCACGAAAAGCATTTCTGCCAGCTGGAGTAAGCATCAACTTGTCAAATGATTGAGCCCAAGCATTTACTTCTTCAAGAGTAGGAGCAGGACTTCAGGAGAAAGAAGAGTAAAAGAAGAGATAAATGAATGGTTGTTACTCAAGCTGTTTGCAGCTGGCAGGAGGCATCTGCCATCACAGTGCAACAAAATCGTAAGGTCATGGGGTTCTGATTCCTCACTGGAACTACCCAAGTGCAAACTCTTGTAAACACATTTATAAGATGTTTTTTGAAAGTGTGCTTATCAAAAGCTCTGATGCAGGCGATTGCCACTGTTTTGATGCAGAAATTGCGGTTTAGTGGTCAAAGTAATTGCAACAAAGAGGTACCTCTGCAACAGCTAAGCATTTTTTCTATACCTAATAGTCCTTGTTGAATCATCGTTAAAATTTGAATGAAAATATGTATAAAGAAGCAATAATTTGGACACTCTAAGAGGTACCCACCTGTATTACTATTTTGCAGCTGCCTTTACCTGTTCGAGCAATTCTGAAGAAACCTGCCTGACTCTTGAGAGGATCTGAGCTCCTCTTTATTATTTTTGTAAGACTGAGCACTGCCAGTTAGCCTCATTGCATAGTTGCTGGGTGGGAACAGGATGTATTTTCAAATTCTTTCAGAAAAAATGGAGACTGTTCACAATGCTGGTTTTAATGTGTCATATTTTAAGAGTGGAGATGTGGTTACATGCTGCATATAAATAAAGTAAAATATTATAGATCAGATCTTTAGTTCATTAGAAGGTAAAAAACCAGATGACTTGCAATTGAGTGTAAATGACAAATAGATAATAGTTATTTTCATATTTCAGGTAATTCACAGGAATTACTTACTATGGTTTGCTGTGTTTGTTTCATTTTAGCTTGACCGAACACTTAATAAAGACCATACCTTTCCTCGCAGTTTGGAATACCCTCTGCTTGAAGTTCATGAGATGTTCTCCTTGCTCTCTCTTCATCTTGATTTCTAACAGTAAGACTGCAAGGTAGCAAACAATATTTTAGTCAACTTTATAGAGAAAAAGGCTGAACATACACCAGATGCTTTTCCTTTTATATTTAAAAAAGAGAAACAAAAAACCAAAAAGCGGAAAGGACAGAAGCTAATGATAGTTACATTACCCATAGTTGTATTCTGACCTTAATTTTACAGTTGTATAAACCTGGCGAACTTGAATGTAGCTGAATGCTGTTCAGTATTGTATCACATAGACTTCCTACAGAGGGGTCCTAAATCTGTAGAATATCTCCAGTTGTAAGGGACCCAGAAGGATCATCAGGTCCAATTCCCTATACATATACATATATATATATTTATGTACACATGCATACCCTTTAGCACATACCAAATCTATTCTCCTTTGATGCTTGTTGCACTGTGTATGCTCAATGCAATGTTTTTACTTAAGTTAGAGTTGGTGCACTGGTTTTACATTAGATTTCAAGGTAGGTGATTTTGGATTTGTGTGTTTGCATTTTTTTTTCCTCTTTGGCAATTTTTTTTCATATCCATAGGGCATGATGAGGGCCAAGATTCTGTTTTGGAGTGGGGATACCATGTTAAAGGAAAGCCAGAGTTCAGAAGCAGGACACAAGATTTAAGTGAGCTAGAGACTTCTATATGTGATGCTAGAAGGCTAAACATCTTTCAGAGTTCAGATGTAAATGGAGCCAGATTGTATTGTAATTGATTGCACCTTAGGAACTTGCTAATATATGCTTCAAAATGTGAGGGCTGGAGCACAAGGAGCAGCTCTACCATTGCTGAATATAATTTTGAGTATATCTGAATGGAAACAATTGTTTGTAGCATTACCAAAAAAAGTTTGCTGCAATCAGTGGTGATCACTGAGAGTTTCTGATGTCCCATGGAAGAGTAGCTGTCAACTCCTGCTGCTTTCATCATATGTTAGTTTAGATGGCTCTAGTTTTTAAAAATGTCTTTTGTAGTTGTAGATTATTCTTTTTCACTTGAAACTGGATTTGAGAATATACCTATTTCCTTTTCGGGAATGGGGACTACATTCCAGTTCATCCAGACTATTGTAGCTTAGTGAGAAATGCATGTGCATACATGCATGCATTTATATAATCTATAAAGCTGCTTAAAATACGTCAAGAAGAAAAGGTTCCAGTGAATTATAACCTATAATTTATATGAAATGGGTCCTCCAGCTGAAATAAAGCAATGCAATTGTTATAACTTCTAGGGAAGTATCAAAATTAATTCTTCATGTGTATCTTACTTTTTTTCATGCTAGTGTTCTAAGTTTTGTTGCCTTAATCTCTAAGAATCTAATTTATCTCTTGTTTTTTGTTAAAACACTTGATTTTTCTGCTTGTTCTGCATTCTAAACTCTTGGTCAAGTCTTATTTGCAGCCTTACTATTTACTGGGCATCTCCTTCTCCCTCTTTGTCTACTGTTAGTCCATGATCTGCAGAGACCTGCTTTTCTCTTTGCCAAGGCAGTCCATGTATTGAAGATGGAGGAAAGCTTTCCTATTGCTAAGATGGAGGGCAGATATTGCAAACACTCCTTTTTCAGCAACATCTGAACCATATGTTCAAACCAATGACCTATTTCAACTTATCCTTTCAGAAGAAAAAAAAAAGGTAGTAATGCTGGTTGTCTTCTTTTGGGTTATATAGGCCTCAAGCCTTTACTACCCTTTTTACCAGTGGTTCTGGCCTTTCTTGAATACATAAGTGATATATTATGTATTCCTCACACACAGACAAGGAGTGATACTCTTGTCAGAGCTAGTTTTGGATTCAGGGGAACCAACAGATCCAATAGAAAGGATTACAGTCTCCATAGGATAATGCACAGAAGAGAAAAAAACCAAAGAAATAACAAAAGCTTCCCTAAAAGAACACACTATGCCTCAGAAAATTACTTATAGGCAGGCTCTTTCCCAAGAAATGTACAAGTAAACAATAAAGAGACTAGGGCAATAGAATATCCTGTCAGGATCTGGACAAGTAACAGGCTGGAGGTTTGAGTTTGGCTGTAGGAATGAACACAGGCTCTGAGCATCCAGCTGAGAGACTTATTTCACTTCATTCTAAATCTACTATTAAGAGTATGCTGAATATTGGATGTTCAGCAGCTCAGCTGCATGACTCATGTAGACTGTTATTTTTATTCCTATTCATAATTTTTCTGTTCCAAGTGCTTGGGCTATTTTGAGGAAATGGTCTATGAATAAGGAATATAAATAGCTTAATTACGGTTTGTTTTGCATTTCTTGCTACTAGAAAACAATTGTGTTAAAAAAAAAAATCAGAAATGATTTTAAAGCTAAAACAAGCTGCTGTGTTTCCGAGCCTTTATTGGTTTCTTAGATGATTCTTAAATGCAAATAGGAATTTTAAGCATCGTGAAATTTGGGTACTTCCACAAACCCTATTGAGTAAATTGCTTTCTTAGAATTCTTTGAATAGTGAGGTGCACAGAAAATTAGCATCCTGGAAAATATCAGGTAAAATGGCAAAAAAAAGCACTTTATCAACAATTTAAAAGGTAAAATGCAAATTTTATGTAGTCTGACTTAGTAGATAAATATGTCTTATTTTTTCCTTTTACAGAAAAATGTGTTTGTGTAATGCAGCTCTAGACTGAGCCACTTGCAATTGCACTGGACAGCTGGTGAAATGGCATTGGATTTTGTATGGGATGCTTTAACATAGATGCAAATTCTGATCCTGTAGAGGCACAGTACTTCATGGCTCTCTAAACTCTACCTTAGTTTACCTGTAAGCACCTACTGAAAAGCTTGGTAGGATCAGAACCAGAGTACTTGGAATCTTGCAAAAACCCCCAAACCTCCAAACTTCCTTTTGCCCTTGCAAAATATTCACTATTTGCATTAGGGAGGGCAGAATTCTGAGTGTCTTGGCTTCTGATGAGCTGAATACCAATAGCAAAGAAATTATCAGTCTGCTCTTCCCCTGCCTTCTAATGGTGTTCTCCAAAGCATTTGCCACCAGGTGCTATTGGAAGACAACATTGGTGGAATAGATCCCTAGCCTAGGCTGTGAGGTTATTTATAACTGCTTCCCCTCAGTGCCAGGCTTGTTTGCTCTGAAGTGTTTATGTGGTGGATAGTGAATTTCTAAGAAGCACTCTGCTTGCTGTCAGTGTTTTGGATGAACTCTGTGGCTGTTTAAGACTTTTTCTTTATTTCAATGCAAGTTCTGGTTTTGCCCATTAAGTAACACTAGGCCCCAAACATACACAGGGCTTCTGAATATGGAAAGATTTACTTGAATTTTGAATGCAATCACTTGGATCTGGATAGGCTGGTAAGAAAGTGAAGGTGAACACATCATTAAAAGAATCAAGTGATTCCTTCTCCTCTTTTGCTTTGATTCCCTGATGTATTTTCTTGCTTAACACCTTGTAATTGGAGTTCTTCTGAACTATTTCCGCTTAACTCCTCATTTTCAGCGAATACCTAGAGTGTTTTAAAGTTTCTGATCCCAATGATTATCTTCATATGAGTTGCAGGTGCCATTAGTTGGCAGTACTAATTACTGACAACACATCCAGTTGCCTTCGGGGGGAAAAGAACAATGCAGGGCACTTGGTTATCTATTTTCTGACCTACAAATTGTTCCACCTCCTCCTGACTCCATTTAACACCATTGGTGCTGCTTGTTAAGTCCCAAATCGAAATCTAAAGCTGTGACTTATTCTGGTATCACTTTCAGTTTTTAGTTGAAGTCTTGGTGAAGCTCAATGCTGAGGAGAACCTATCCTGCACAAAACAGACCTTTCATTACATAGTGTTGACAACGAAAGTGCAACAGAGATACTGTACAGATACTTCTTTTTAAATCTGTTATTTGAATGGCAGGGGAAAGAAAGAGTACATGGAGTAGAGGATTGTGCCTAGTAGTAGAGCAGATTCGTCTCTTGTATTCCCAGATTTGCAGAATTGTGCAGGTGTTTTGTTTGGCTTGCGCTATCCTGTACACTAGCTATGTGTTCCTTCCCTGCTATTCTGTTCCCCAGAGGCTTGAATGAGAGGGGTTACCATGAGCAGCTGCAGCAACAGCACCAGCAAAAGCAGCAGGCATTGGACCCTCGATTTCCTGTGCTGAGCTGAGCCTGTGCAGCACCTGGGGTCTCCGGGGTTGTAGCCATCTGCCGTTTGCGCATCTCTGTCCTCTCTGATCCCATGGGCTGCAAGTAACAAAGGAAGGGGGAAATAAGAAACATCTCTCTTATTTTCTTTTTGTTTGCTTTAAAAGTCTTACCAAGAAGTGCTGACGGCCACAGCTCCAATGGAACTAAAAAGCTGATTTTCCCCATGGAGGTTCTTAGGTATTGAATCCTTTGGAAGATTCACTCATTTAGGCAAAGGGCCAATGAATTCTGCACATGGGTGGGAATACAATGAGAAGGGAGTGGTGATGCAGAGAACAAAAGGTACAGGTGAGGGGTCTTGGAGAGCTAGAGCTCTTGGCACAGAGGTGTATAACTTAGGAGTTGAAAAGGGTTTCCTGAGATACTGACTTCTAGGCTATTCCTAAAGAAAATGTTATAGAATAGAAGTAGTTAGGGCCTCTTTTCTTTCATTTGGGTAGCGAATGCACAGGCTTCACGATGCTTGAGTGAGACACCTGAGCTCTCCTGAAAATCTGGCCCTTGGTGAGTATTGAGGATGTCTCAAACCTGCTGGTTGCCCTTGTAGCAAAAGGGGAAGGGCCAATGCTCATTTCTCCATTGAAGGTCTGACTGACACAGTTTTTTAAAACTTTTCTCTCAAGAAGGAATCAAGTGCTTCTGTGAAGATGAGGAGAAAACACACAACTAGATGACAATAATTACATGGGTTTGGTTGACTTCCCCAGCTGAAGACAGCATGTAACAATTTTGGATGGATGTGCTGGTTGTTTTTTGCATTGTTCTAGGAAACATTTTTGGAGACTGCATTTTGCAGATTGTGTAGAGAAGTGGTGTTGATGAAATGACAAGTCCCCTTGAAGTCCCTGTCCCTTTCTGACCTATCTCTGAGCTTCACATTTGCTCTACAGCAAATACTAGTGCTCTTCCCATTATGCTGAGGGTTGTGCCATATGTAAGTGACAGATGTCTTTTATAGATGAAATGCCAGCTTGTACAAAGATGGCTATGTCTTTCTTCATTTTATTCGTATTTGATTTTTTGATACAGAGCTAGTCATCCTCCTGTGTCACGAGATCCCTTTGTGTGTGGGTTTGTTTCAGGTTGCTAAACCTTCTTTTGAGGCCATGACAATTGTAGGAGAATTGAAATTAGCTGCTACCAATTCTGAGTTCTTTTTTTTAAATATGTAATTTAATATCGGACTTGAGTCTAATGGGATGAATATTGGGGGGTTAAAAATTGCCTTCCTTTCTAAAATGTTCATCCAGGTTTAGGAAATACTGTTGTTTTAACTTGAGGAGAACGTACAGACAGTGTCATGGACTTGACAGAAGTGTCAGGGGAAGAAAGGAGGTTATTTTTGCAGAGTGCAGCATTGCATTTTGCTGCACTTTGGCTACTGAATTTTTTTTAAATGTTGAATTTCTTTCTGTTTTACGGAGCTTAATAGTTTTTGTATTTGTGAGAACCACCCACTCTCCCAAGAGACAAGTGCATGACATGGTGAGCAGAAGATGCACCTGTTTTGCAGGAGGAATGAAATACAAAACCAACAATGCAGATAGAAATTTGAGACGCTGTAGACCTAATCTGACAAGTAATCCTAAATGATCATAAATAAAAAATCAGAAAAAGAACATAACTTCCAAGCACCCCCCCCAACTTTCTTGTTTCAAAATGTGGAAGAGTAACTGAAATGTAGAATGCATTTGTAGATTCAGATTTCTGTCAGTTTCAGATTCACTGAAATAGAATGAATAAGTATTAACTTTGGCCACGTAAGAGCGATTAATCTGCAGAAGAAGTGGATGTTGTGCATCAAGTCTGGTGATTTTTTGTTTATCCTCTAACCAGAATTGCAAAGTAAAGTTGAGGCTCTCATGTTTGCAGCACAATTTGTTGCAAATGTATAGCCCAACTGTGTAATGTGAGATATGAGGCCTGAACACACAGTAAGACATAGTCTCTGCCTAGGGATGTGTCAAAATATTTATGTATGTTGACAGATTTATACTGTCTTTCTAAATTTCTTTACTTTTAAAAAAAAAAAGTAATTAAAAAAAAAGGCAAAGGTAAACCAGGGAAGCCCAACCTCTGCAATTTTGCAGCTTTGTGTGATGATACGTTGACCACAAGCTCCCTATGTGATGCTTTTGCTCTCCCAAGAACTCCTCCTTGGCTGGAAGAGAGGCAAAGGCACAGACACTCCCGTTTGTGTAAGTTATCCAAGGATTCATTTTCAAAGGAAAGCACCTTAGAAACTGTTAAGGCTATCAGAGTATGACTGCTCACAGGGACTTAAAATGATCTTGGGAGGTGTATGGGAAAAAGTTACAGAGAGGAAGCACATTGTCTGAGATGCAGCGAGCTAACGACAGAGCCTCTAAAGGGACACAAATAGAAGAGCCTTATGGATGTAGATGTCTTTCTGCTACTTCTAGTATAGCCAGAATTTCACTCTGGGACATGGAAGTTTTCCATCGCACTTTGCTGCCTCTTGCTGCAACCACCAGAGCTGTGTAATGAGCCTTGGCAGGCAACTGCTGGGATTATTGGTTTGAGTTGTGCTGTGTGCAGGAACTTGTAGACTTATCAACTATTCCAGTGAATGTTATTTGTAGGAATTAACAAAATTCCTTGCTCCTTTATAGTACAATCCACATTGGCAACAATTTAAACAATTGCTTGACTGACTTGTGGATCTGTGGGAATCGAGGTGATTTTTTTTTTTTTTTTGCCTTCGGTAGACTTCAGGCTCCTTCAGGGCAAAAAGGAGAGGGTTTTTTTTAGGCCTCCTAGTAAAGAGGTCTTCCATTCATATAATTTTATGGTTGTTGATTTGGGATACCAGTCATGCAGGAAGTGTAAAACCAGTTAGAAAATGTGGTACCTGTGTTCTTTGCATCGACAATGAGATTCACAATATGTATTAGTTGAGGAATTATTCACCTGTGGCTCCTGCTGCTGTAGCACATGGTACCAGTGATTGGTGACCTCTTCAAGTTTAATATCTCACAGTATTAGGCCAAAGATTACCAACTATATTCAAAACCAATGGAAGTGTGACTTCTCATTTTGCAAGATGGCTTCTCTTATTTTCTAGGCTGAGTGATCAGGTTTTTTTAAATAATGAAAAGTCTGAATATCAACAGCATTTTGATATAATAGATTACCTTAAATCTGTTATGGAAATCACATATATTGATACTTATGTTTAGCTAAAAAGGTTTTTTCCTTATCCTGGCAGAGAATACATTCAGCAAGACCCACAAATGGTAGAGTGGGGAAGTAGCACAAGGGGCACCTTGGGTGTTGCTCCCCCGTGCCAGCTGCTGTTTCATAAGGAGTGTAAGAGGTGGCCTAAACTTCTCCCCACAACCTGACTGTGATGCTTAAATCACCATCTCTGTTTACTTAAACCAGTAGCGTGATGTTGCAGAGAAATGCATGTATGGATCTGGGCAGGGAAAATGTGAGTTGTAGCCATCAGTAGGAAGACTCTCGAGCTTGAGGAGCCCCAGGAACTGAACCAAGTGCATTCAAGGGTGAGGGAGACTTCAGAGCATTTATTTGGCTGTGTAACAAACGGGTGCATTTGTGAGGAAAACAGGGTGTACAGCTGTCCTACACCTGGCAGTGTCGGGTCAATCACTCGAATCTGACAGGAGACTGTTTTTTAGTCAATATGGCATTGAAGTGAGAAAGAACCTGGGACTGAACTGACAGATTTCTCCTTGTAGAGAAATTTTATAATGCAGTTAGAAAATATTAATTAACGGGGTCCATTTTTTGTAAACGTTAGTGCAAATGTTCTTCCATCGCTTTACTGGCAGGTGCACTTTGAAAGTGGCACTGGGTAAATACAGCTTGTTGTCACAGCAGCCTCCCAGGACAGTTGCTTATTTGGTCAGCTGACACTCTGAGATAAAAACCAAGAAGGAAGTGATCTTTCTAAGGTTTTCAGTTTGCCTGGCATGCAACTGGTATTTAGTTTTAGATTAATTTTTTACTGATCAGTGCCAAGTATTTTCTGTTTTCCTGGACAATGAAATATAAGTATGTCCATCAACAAAGAGGATGTTTTCTGTGGAACATCAAGATCTCATTGTGATGAGAGAAAATTCCATCCTGGTTTTTATTAATTCAGTTTTGAAGTATTAATGCTAATTACATGTACATGTGTGAAAAATGACATTTTTCAACTGCTGAAAAACTGTATCACTTCACTATGGCCAGTGAAAACAAGGGGATTTATACCAGACACCAGCTGAGAATCTGATCTGTTGCTTGTATTTATGCTGCAGAGAAAAGTGAATTCATATCTTGGGTTGGACTTAATACCAGGCGGTGCCAAGCACAGGTGTTCTGAATTGTCTGAAATGCTTTCTTCCAAAGGAATCCTCCTTCTGCTTCCTGAATGCATTTAAACAGCTGGTTACAAACAGTGAGAGTTTTACCTTATCACTGAAAGTGACTTTTTCCATCTTACTAAGGGAATGCAGAAGGTCAATGTGTATTGGTGTGCATAAACTATTGATCTGTTTCTGTTCTCATTGAATAATTCTGTATTTATTGTTTGAGAGAACCCTTATGTTTCAACTATAAAGTAAATTTTAGAAGTGAATATTTTTATTGCTTCCAAGGTAGTTTTAGGTATGTTTAGATTTTTAAATACAATTATTTAAATAGTATGAGATGCTGTTCTTGAGATCCTTGCCAGTTCAGGAAGATCAACATCTCACAGGTTCAAGATCAAATCACTGTTCTGCTTTTGTTTAGATTTTGTTTCTTTGGTTTTGGGGGGTTTTTTAAAGTCCTTTGAGTAGTTTGAGTAGTCACACTAAGCTCTAGTGCTTTCCCTCATTAGGACTGAGGCAAGGTTTTATTGCTGCTTCAAGGTAAGTGAGGAAGGTCTAGGAGCAGAACTTACCTCTGAGCCCTCTGCAGAGTTTCAGCAACCTAGTTTGTGACAGGCTTCTCCCCTAATACACCTGGCTTTCTGAAACCTTGGATGCCTCCTGGTGTCTTGTTCCTGTTTAATTCCCTGTTACCTTTAACTCCATTATTAGGTTGCTGTGCTACAAGGGAGATGCAAAACCTAAAATTTGCCTCACTGAGGAAGAATAAGTCAATCAAAAATTGCTTGTCTTTCTCTAGGTTATCTCCTTCACACCCGACTGGAAATTTCACTGCTCTAAACTCCCTGTACTTCCTTTATCCTCTCAAATTTCCAGACCTCTCTGAAGGTGCTATGAGAACAAACAAATTGTATGAGAACCCTCTGTGCTGGATGTTCTCTGCACCTTGAGAACTGGGGTCTGCCTTCTCTGTCCCCACCATCTGGAGCAGTGATGTGCCTTGTTTGAAAATGGGTTAGAGAGGAGAACATAGAGGATTAGAAAACTGGAGATGGACCACTATCTGCTATATGTTTTCTGAGGAATCCAAAAGTACTTTTAGACTACTGATGGAATGGTGTAAATCCTTTAACCAAAGGACTTCAATCTCTGCCATCTCATGCTCTGTTTAAACTCAGACTGGGTGCAGTTTTAGCCAATTGTTGGGTACAATACAAAATGTTATCTCCGTGTTTAATTATCAGTTTTACTGCCCAGAGTAATGACTCTCAAAGACACCTATGTCTGCTTACTGAGGGTTTGGGTAGACACAGTTTAACAGAAAAGATAGGACTTTCTGGTTCACATGGATAGGGAAGAGCTAAAAGGTGCTATTCTGCTCGCTCTTGGGTAGTCACTAGCATGTAGTTTTGCTAATATTGAGTCACTGTGAGGAATCAAATCACTGAACAGGACAGTCAGTCAATGTCCAGATGGCAAGAGGGGTTTGTGTTGCACAGGTCCTCGTAGTGGTGGTGTTGGCTGGGCCAGAAGAGGCTCTGGGTCCCGCGTTCCTGCGCAGCTCATACTCGTGGCTGTCTCCTGCGCCTTGGCCCCGCTCCAGCACACGCCTGATCCATCCCCAGTGCTTGTCTGGAGCTGCATCCAAAACATCTTCTACCTCCCTAATCGGGTGCACAAGTCTGTCCTGCATGATCATTTCTGCATCTGCTGGAAGTGTCTTCTGACTTCATACAAGTGACTGGCTGCTTAGAAGTCTCCTCTGACTACCTGCAATCTATGCAGAATTGGATCAGTTTTGTAGCCTCAGAGGCTCTGGGTATTCCCCGCCCTGGATGTTAATCAGCACACTGGAACATAAAGAAACTTGTCTAGGTACAGCGGGTCCTGCCTGGAGGAATCCACAGAACTGTCCAAATTCTGCATTAGTCAAACGCTTAAATGAGAGAGAGGAGTAGGAGTTGAGTTGATCAGCTTGTCTGCAGTTGGTTCACTGTCTCAAATCAACCTCTGCAGATGCCTGGGTGCAGAGTTTCTGAATCTCCCAGGGAAAGGGATGTCCTTCTCTATGTAATGATGACAACAAATTTAGTCCATTATAAAATTGTGCCTAAAGAGCAATGAAACAAAAATTGAGGAAAATTAATGGCACATGTTCTTGCTTCTTATCCAACTAGAATCATATAAATCATATAAAAAAGTATGTGCTCATATTATTGAATGCTAATAAGTAATTTAAAAGTCCAAGGATTTAAGCAAGCATCTGAAACACTACTTTTGACAATAGTGTAAAAACCACTGTATGCCTTAAGAGTGAAGTTGAGGTGATGAAATAAGTATGTCTGTCATACCTTTTCCATTCCAAAGCATTCCTATCTGACATTCAGATTATGAAGCATTTTTGTATGTAACCTTATAAACATGAAGGGGTGTAAAGGTCAGAAGTGAAATTTGGCTTAGTTGTAACATTTGTAGTATTTGCTAATTTCTCAGCAGAAAGGTGGGCTACCGAGAAAATAGCATTCCTAAAGGAGGAATATTTAACATCTAAGCCACAAAGGTCAATTTTAAAAACAAAACAAAGCCTCAACCAAATAAAAAAATGCAAAACCAAGAATATGCAGAAGATTGTGGACAAAACTTTATCCTTTTATCCCCATTTTTTGCTAAAGCACAATGACATTTTCTCAGCTCAAAGATTCTATTACTTAAACATAATTACTTAAACATAATGTTTCCTCCTTGTACACATTACAATCAGGCAGATGTGCAAGCCTTTAACTTGTCCTCAGGGCTGATTTGCATGGCCACAGCACGAAGGTTTCACAGTAACTCCACAGCCTGAGAAGGAAGCCCTGTGCTATAATGCTAGCTGACAGCCCTTTGGAGTGAGTGCACAGATGTGGATCATATAGTCCAGTTATTTTTCAGTAAATACCTCAAGCCTGATCCAAACTTCACTAAAGCAATGAAAGCCACCTCTTGGTGTCAGCGAGCTTTAGGTGAGGTTATGTAACTCTCACAATTGCAGCTTTGTCTTTGGATCCTCCCAGTAATGATAACCAGTGAGCTGGAAAAAAAGAGATTCCGTTCTTATCTACTAATGTCATAAGAGGCTTACAACTGGGGTCAAGTTCCAAGTAAATCTTGGAATCTATATTTTAACAATTCAGATATATTTGGGGCTGCAACATACTCCCACTGAAGCCTGTGGCAGTTCATTGTCAACTGAAATATGAACAGGAAACTTGATGCTCGTGCTTCTTCCTCTTCATTGACAAATGTGACAAGCAGGCTTTCTGCATCAAGCAGTGTGCTATTTTAGAAAGAGAAGAATTCTAATATATGTTAATGAGCTCGCCCACACATATGCACATGCTTTAGGCATAGTTGTCAGATTGCCCACTTAGTGGGTTAAGAGCAAGAGCTCTTCGAAAGTTGTCTTGTAGCACTGGAGATTTGGCATTTTGTAGTGGGGTGGCTGAAATGGGCGAGAGTTTGTTGAATGCAAGACAGAGGTTAGCAGGAAGAAGACTGGCAGCCACATGGAACAAAACAGCTTTTTATGTCATTACCGTGCCCAAGTCTGTTAAAGGTTTAAGTGGATGAAGTTGCTAGTGTTATCCTATGAGTTTCATTATCAGCTCTGGGACACTTATGTCAAATGTCCACAAACAGTGCCTTTACCTCTTTTACTTAATTTATTTTTCCAGAGGAGCAGGAGCTCAGAGGAACCTAGTTAATCTGTCCAGTTTGAAGCATTGCTTTACATTTCAAAAGGAATGGCTGGAAGTGTGAGTTAATCTATCCAGCTTAAAGCATTGCTTTACATTTCAAAGGAATGGCTGAAAGTGTATTACACCCACATAGTAACAGGTCACTGTGCCTTGATCAGGTCACCTGTAACAGGTATTTTTCTACCAATGGCTTAGCTGTCTTTGCTCCTTTTTCTTTGGTATTCAGTGCTGCCAGCTGGCCATTGCATCAGGCCACTGTCTGCAAAAAACTTCCTGCACTAAAGTCTTTGAGTAAAATCTGACTTCTCTGATAAGAAATGTAGTTACTTGGGGCTTCTGCAGGATTTTTTTGTATTTTTTTTAGAGAGATGCCCTCTATCTCCTCAGGATAAAGAATTTATTTACTTTGGATTTTATCACAAGATACTTCATTGAAAATGTTGCTCTAACAGGGTCACTGTCATTATTTCTCCTGTAATAAGGGAAAGACATGAGATAATTCTTTACCAGTTGCATAGAAAAAGTAACAAAAGCAACCTGTTGTTCCCAGCCAGCTGATTATGTGGATGCTATGACAGCAGTGCAGTATGAATATAAGTATGGATATAACTTTGTCCCATGCTGAATCCTTCACAAACTAAGTCACTGCAAACTGCAATTAAGTTAAATCAGTGTCAAGTTCTTCTCCTCTGCACAGCTCAGGCTGTTGGCATCCCTTGCCTTGTCTTCTATGGCAGCTGGGGTCAGCCTCAATGGATGTCTGTCAGTCACACTGACTGATCACCTCCCTTGGAAGCAAAAACTAACAAAAAATCCACAGACTTCTCCAGTGTTTGGAGTTTTACCACTGCTTCCACCCTGGTTTGGCTGGCTCTAATGTCAGAGAAAGCATCTGCTTCTGGTTATTTTTGTGTAGCTTGCTTAAAAAAAAAAATTGAAACTCCTTCATTCTAATGTTTTACAAACGTCTCTACTATGCAGTGAAACTGGTGCCACTCTGCCAGCACCACTCACTCCCATGATCTCCTCCTGAGCGCTCGGTTGCATTGTGCTTAATTATGAATGGTCTCCAAAAAGCCCAATTTACTGTACTATGAAGTGACTCATATCACACAGAAGCTCTGACAACTTGCACTGGGTGCTGGAGGCACATGGCGCTGTATTAGTCAGTGACTCATTTCATATTGTACTCGGTGCTGAGATCTGACTCACAGCGAACTGTGTGAGGAGCTGACTGACATTGCACTGGTCTGAAAGCTGGTTTGAATCGGGATGACTCACCCTGGAGTGCATTAAACGGTGATTCACACACTGTTTCCTATTGATTCCGATTGTCGCGATTCACTTCGGATTGTACTACGCTGGCATCTGGCTGCTCTGGCAGGGCAGGCACTGTGATAGCAACCCTCTGCCTTGTGAGCTCGGCTGTAGTGCCAACCGGCACAGTGTCAGCCAGGAGGAGCATTACCAAAGTCAATTTAAAGCTGAAGGAAAATCAGAATTTGGCTTAGCACACATTCACTTTGGCCGTGACACTTTCTGGACTTTGCTTCACGCGGCTCTGACAAGTTTTGAAAACAGCAAGTGAGGAGTCATGAACCTCTAGCTAAGAATCCTCTCACTTTTGAATGCCAGGAGATCTCCAGACTATTTCCAAGACTTGCTGCCTCCTTTGTCACTTTTCTTAGTGACAAAAAGATGGGATGGATTTTTATATGTCTGAGTACTGGTAGTTGCTTAAATGCTTCAAGTTCATCAATGTTTGACCTGGGCACTAAGAGACACAGGCACCCTATACTCTGAAAACTCCTTCCTGGTATCACTACTCACTCTGAAATATGCCCGCTGTTCTATGCCAGGGGTAAAGAGGTGTGTAACAGCTGAGGTGATGCTTCCATGGTTAACTATTTGGGACTCAGAGTAAAGACATCAAAGTAAGTATTGATGTGAGGAGTAGATAAAAAATTAAAGGGGAAATAAAGTAACTGTTCTCTCACATTTGAGCATTTTATAAAACGGTGTTAGTTTTACATTCAGTTGGCTTGAACATGCTCTGAGACACTCCTAATTTTAACATGATGCTCGTATTTTTGACCTGATGACCACTAGGAATCTCCTAGCTATCAGCTGATATTGGTGCTCCGTTTAGTTGAACGGGTGATTACTGCTTTTGGTCCTGTGGAACAGCAATGGTGTAACTTGCACCACAGCCAGAGCTCTGGATCTGGTGCTGACATTCTGTTTGTGCGATGGGCACAGAGGTACAAGGAGACTCCTCGCCGTTACGTCATAGCGATGGTGCCACATGAAAAGTTTTGATTTTATATTTTTCAACAGCAAAAATGAAACAATGGGATGGTTGCATCAAGTAAATCACACCCGTATCAAATTACTGTAGTTCTTACTGGAATGTACAAGGATAAGATTATTTCACTTTCTGCATTTGTGTTCAATTTTCGTTACCTGTTTTTTCTTACCCACTGACCTTACCTAACGACAGAGCTCGGGAAGAGCTCTTTCTCTCCCCTAAGGATGCTTGAAAAGCAGGCTGATACCGGAAGAGTCTCTATGGAAGCACTCGCCTGTTGCTGCTTATCTCTCTAACTTTGTAGGGGAGCCCCGGGCTCCGAGAACAGACGCACCGCGGGATTCCCTTCACGGTGGGGCGCGGGGCACAGATGCTGCCTTATCTTCGCTCGCACTCGTGAGACGAGGCAGAAGGGCCCCTGAGCGCGTAGCGGGGGCCGAGCCGAAGTGTTACCTGCGCTGAGGCCAGGGAGGTGGCACGGTGCGGGGTGCGATCCCGCCCCGGGAAGGGATCCTGCCCCCGTTCCCTGAGCCGAGGTCAACCGAGTGCTACCCAGTCTCTAGGCTGGGGATGCGGTGGGAGCGGCACCGGGAGCTAGTGGAGAGGGACGTGGCGGTGCGAGCTCCAGCGCCGGGCGCTCTGGCTTGCAGCTTCCAACCTCCAGGAGACCGGGGAAGCGCCTTTTGAGCCGGCTCCCTCCCGTTCCTCCCAGGGAGGGCCGCTGCAGCTGTCCCGCCCCGGCCACGGGGGTCACGGCCACCAACGCCGCCCGTCCGGTGACGTCCGGTCCCGTCCCGTCCCGTCCGGTCCCGTCCCGTGCCGTCCCGTCCCGTCCCGTCGCGCTGTACACGGCGCGGCCGCAGCTGCGGCGCGGAGGTCGCGGCTGCCGGCGACGAGCCCGCGCCTGCCCGGAGCGCGGGATCGCGGTGCCCGGAGCTGCCGCCGAGGGGGACCGAGCGCTACTTACGGTGTCGGCGGCGGGGCCCCGCCGGGCGTCCTCGCCCGCTTCCCCTCCGGTCCCGGCGGGCTGGGCGACCGGGAACGGCGGCTCGCCAGTCCCACGCATGCGCCCGGCCCTCGCGGGCTCGTCTCCCGGTGCGGCCGCGGGTGGGCTTCGCTCGCCGTGGCCGGAGCCGGAGGGAGCGAGGCCGGCAGCCCTCGGTCTCCGCTGCGGGCCGGGCCGACGGGGTGGGCTGGCGCCGGACTGCCCCCGGCGAGGCAAACACCGCGGGCCGCTGCGGCTCAGGGCCGGTTTGCAACGGGATTAAACGCGGCAGCGGCCGCACCGCGGCAGCGGACTGGGGAGGGCGCGGCGGGAGCCATGGAACCAGCGCCGCAGGGAGAAATGCCGGAGAGACCGGCGTGAGAGCGTGTGAGTGGAGTGTGTGCGAGAGTGTGTGTGTGTGTGTGTGTGTGTGTGGTGTGTGTGCGCTGATGGGAGGGAGTGGGAAGGGCTTGGAGAGGCGGCGGTGCCGCCGCGGGGCTCGGTACGGGTGCTTCAGTGTTCACAGATGCCATACAGGAAAGCCGGGCTTGTCAACCCATCGCTGGAACATGCTCGCGTTTTAACTAACTGCAGGGATACACATTTTCCCTCCCCCAGCCGCCTCCTGCCTTCCAGCGGCGCACAGCTCACGGCCGCCGGGCTCGCTCTCCCGCTCAGCGGGGCAGGTGTGACACGGCTGCGGCAGCCGCGCAGCGCGGCTCCGGGGCAGGCGTGTGCCAGGGGCCGCCGGGCTGGGCGCTCACCCCGCTCCTGCGGGGCGGCCCTCTCAGCAGCGGCGCCCTTACGAACACCGCCACGTTTAGGGGATTATCTCACCGATAACGATCCGCCGCCTCCACCCCCCGGCCAGTCCCAGAGGCCGTCTGCCGGGACAAGGGTTCGCGGGACGACTGCGGCGGGTTAGCGCCTCCGCCGTCCCCGGGCAGACCGACACCGCTCTGCGCGCTCCCGGAGCTGGGCACCTGGGTGCCGTCGGGGCTCTTCCCTTCCCTTCCCGCCCGCACACCGGGTGCGGGGTACGACGGCCGCAGGAGCCGCCTTGCTGGAGCCAGCGGACCCGGGGAGCTGGGGATGGTAGATGGGGAGCAGAGGGCTTCGCCTGTGGCGCCCGGGGCTCTCAGCCGAGGGAGCTCGTCCCGCGCCCCCGAGACTCCCACGCCGCTGCCGGCTGAGGGCACGTGGGCGGACAGCGGCTTCCCTGCTGCGGGGAGAAGGTGGAGGAGAAGGAAGGGGTGGACGCGGCCCCACGAGCGGTACTCACGGCGCCGGGAGGCTCGGGGGCAGCGCGGGGCTGCGGCGGCGCGGCTCCGTGGCACGCCGGGCATCTCCGGCGCTCCGCGGGGAGGCGGCTGGGCGGCGGCG
>WBMZ01018495.1:0-15534 GCA_013400975.1 Atrichornis clamosus | reverse complement strand
GCGGGGCTGCGGCCCGGCCCGGCTGCGCGGCGGGAGCGTTTCGAACCAGAAACTGCCCAGAATGGACGCTCTTCTCTTTAAAAGCTGACAAACCAAAAGCGAACCTTTCCCTCTGAAAGCAGGCAGGAAGATGTGGTTGCAACACAAGGTAACAACGGAAGCTTTTCTTCGGAGCATCTGTTCAATGAGGTGCTCTGAAATCTCCAGGCCTGGCACCTCAGAAAGGGGCAGGAAGATGCTTGAATTCCTGTTTTGCTCTTCCTGAGGCTTGGAACACTTCAAACATGCTTCAATTTGTCATTTGAGTGCTCAGTAAATGACTATTTGGCTATGCTGTGCAAATAACTGCAAACTCCTTATTAAAAACGTCATTTGTTCTTAGCTCACAGTGTGAGCAATGCTGGGTATTCCTGCTGTGCACAGTGAATCCATTCTCTGCTGAAGAATGAGGGAAGGGAAGGCATGTTTTCAGCATCTTGTGCTTTCCAGCAGGTCAGCTGAGCTCAGCTTGCACATGCAAGGCAACTGCTGCACAAGTAGGTGTTCTTACACAGAGCTATGTGATGATAAGAAAGCCAAGGCCTTTGTTGGTTTGTCTGACTGTTTGGGGCAAGTCTGCCCGTTTCAGTTTGTTTTGGCCACCTCCTGCTTGCCTGGAGAGGGTCCTGTGCGATGCCTTTCAGCCACTCTGGACAAATGGTCCTGCTCCAACCAGGACCACTGATTCCTGTGCTTTACACAAAAGCAGGCACTGACTTTATCGGTGCTCTGGCTCATAAGGAAAACATTTTCCTCCCCAAACAGTTTGCTGCTCTTATCACTGGCTGTAGCACATGTACAGTGATATCTGTCAGAGAGCTGAGAGGGTGTATTAGATATGCAATTCTATTCTGGCATTACATAAATAATTTACATAAACTATGTCAGAATATGTATTATGGAAGCATATGTTGTTCAAATACTGAATTCATAAGAACGGGGATTACACTGAATTGTGCAGGCTGAGTATGACTGGAGTATTTCCCTTATTTTTTTTTTAGCACATACTTTGTGGCTTGGCACTTCATCTCTTCACACAGGACACACTTTCAAATTTGAGTGCCCTTTACACACAAGTTATCAGTGCTGACTCAGCTCCTTGACTGATTTGCCTTCCCAGTGCAGAGCTGAGGCTGCGTTTTTGAACCTTGATATCTCAACAGCCATCCTGGCTCCCTGTGTCCTGAGTACAGAGGTGTTTGCACACACTGAACTCAAGGGACTTGCCAGCCTCCTTTCCCACAGCCAGCTAATTGTTCCATGAGGATCTACCCACTTAGCTCCTCTAATCAGGGTATGGTTTTCTTATACAGGAAGTGAGTATTAATTAACTCTTACTTTCATTACTCCAGGGATCTCTTTGTAGAATCACCCACATTGTGACCTGATGCTGCTGTCAAATATGGCTGTTCTTGTGTCTTAATTTAACTTTACAAATCTCCCCTCTGCAGAGGATGGTAATTTATATACTCATGGCCCTTCTAGAGCAAAACTGACCTGTAAAAGTCTTTGTCCACACTTCCAAATATTGCTTTATAGGCACACTGGAGATAATACTGCTCCTCCATTTATGTTCCTGCTTTCCCTGCTCATTGCATGGTACAGTTGAGAAGGAGGACTTGATTTAGCATTTAGGAGGAGAAATTTGATCAGGCAGTAGGTCAGCAGAGAGGAGGAGTAGGACAGAAGCTCTTGTCCTGAACACATGCCAGGTCTGAGTGTGCCTCTGCTGCTGGGAGAGCACGTGCACCTGGCTGGAGTCCTCCCTGAGCCTTCCCTGTGCTCTGCCCTGCCAGAGGGAGTGGGGCAGGGGCTGTGGGTACCTGCTCTGGGGAGCCCTGAGCAAGAGGAGGCTGTGCTGGCTGACCCCTAAAGCAGGCACAGACTGACCTGGCAGCTCCCGAGGGCATTCAGAGCTGCCTGCAGCCCCAGCCCTTCTGGCCACGGTGGCAGCTCAGATCTTCTTGGGCAGTAAAGGTCTGTTTCTGTGCCCTGATCCATGCAGGTCTCACCCTGAGCATTCCCTGCTCTCTGCCTCGGTGCCTTGTGAGGACCCAGCAGTGAAGAACAGGGAACACCTTTCTGCTGCTGATCTGATACTCAGAGTGTTACCGTACTCTGATGTGCCTGTTCCCTTTTTATAGGCAATAAATGATTTTTTAATAGAGGTACAAAGTGGTCCAGCAAGGTGCAGGAGAGAGTTTGTTCCAGTTCTGTTTTCTTGTTCTGTCCCTTGTCACCTCAGAGTGACTGAGAGTTCCCAGCCTTTGCCTGGGAGCAGGAAGGCAAAGACAAGACACCAGTTCATTGAGAAGCTGCGGGGGAATACTTGCAGTGTTAGGCAAGCCATTCCAGAGCCACCAAAACACAGAATGGTGAGAATGGTGCTTTTTCCTGTTAGTACAACAGCTTTATTTAAAATCTCAGATCTTGTAAATATTACAGATCACAAGGTGATTTCAATATGTCTGAGGCCAGAAGTTTGTTCCCAGATTCGGCCCTTCCAGCAACACTGAATATTGGATGAAATGCAAATTGAGAAAAGATGTGACGTGGAGGAACTTTATGCCAGCAATCTCAGGGAGAGGGAAACTAGGACAACATGAGATGATGTCTGGTTTGGCCCTGGTATTTGGACAAGGGCAGAGGGAAGAGGTTAGTACTGGCTCAGGGAGGAGGAACGTCCTTTAATAAAATGTGTGCACCTCCCATGGATAAATAAGTTTCTGTTTCAGTTCCCTGTCAGACAAATGGAGCAAGTCATCCAGGCAGTAGAATGGTCTGTCTGTGTTATTTCAGACTTGAAAATGTCTTCTCAGATAAAAGTAAAACATGCTTTTTTCCTTTTTTTTCCAACAGGAAAGAGACTACAAGAATGGGTCTCTGTCATCTTATGCTTCTCTCTGATCTGTTTCAATTTTTACAATCTCCTCTTCTACTTGCGACTGGAACACACGCCCGCAGTTCTGGTTGGGATATGTAAGTAGGAGCTGTTTGCTGCCCTACACAAGGCAAGACTCTTGTGATGTGGGAAGCAAATGTGGGATCCTTTAGGCTTGACTTGCTATTGGAACGGGAAAGGGACATTTGTGTGTGAGCCTCTGAAGCCGAGACCATCTGCAGAATTTGTTACTGCTTTGTCTTTCGCTTCAGTGGCTTCTCAGTATCTCAGAGGGGCAGTTTTGATGTGGCTGTGTAAGTTTGGTGTTGTTGGGTAGTCACTGCAAGTGCAAGGACTATTGAGAGGGAAAAGAGTTGTCAAGATGGTTGGAAACAAAATACACTGATTGACAAAAATATTTACAAGAACTTTTCAGAAAGCGAAAGCTCAAGAGAAATGTTATAAAAGGTGCTTCAGGGCATCAAACTGGCTTGATTTTTGGGGACTGCAAATGGAACATGAGGATTCTGGAGAAGTGTGCTTTCATGTCAGGATGTGATGTTTGGCCTTTATCCTGAATGATGACTTTTTCCAGCAGTGTAAGAAAAGTTGCCACTAGTGATTCCACCTCTTCTGTGGAGGAGAGGAAGAACCAGTGGAGGATTCTGATGGAATGTTCAGCTCCCGTGCTTTAGAAAAAAATAGCTTTTCTATAAGCTGTGTGAGGTGTATGTTTCAGAAGAGAATGGTACTTGTTCATAATCAGGGCTGTGCATTGCTAATGAGTTCAAACGCCCAAAACCCTGCACCAGGTTCAAGCAGTGATACATGACAGAAGCTCTGAATTTCTTCCAAAGCTGGGAAGTGGTAATTCCTGATGTCTGTGTGAAGGTTGTTGGCTTTGTTGGGGCTGAGGGGGAGCAGTGACCTCCCACTGTGACTCACACCAGCTCTCTTGGCCTAATTCAGTCTTGCCTGCTCTCAACTGATGAGGTGGAAGTGTTGGGAGGAATGGGGAAGAAGCTGGTATGGGAACTGCTCCTTAGGGATGAGGGCAGATCCAGACAAGAGAATCAGCAATGATGGTTAACCTGAAGTGCGATGTGTTTGCAGCTGGCTTTCATCTCAAAGTTAATATTGATAAAAACTTGAGTTCTCCGATATCCTAGTTACCAGTTTAACTGATAAAGCAGCCAATTCACTGATAGTGTTATTTAAGTAGTGGTGAATGATTAGAGTAGCAGAATCTGGATTCTGTGTAAATAAAGTGGTGTGGAAATACCTGATAGTGTGTACAAAAATGAGTGCAATAAAATCCTAAGTGCTGCAGGCTATCTTGTTTTGCTGTCTCCAACACATTATTTCTCCAGGTGAAGTGTGAATGATGTCTGTAATTCAGAGTGATGATTAGGTTTTATTGCATATTGTGAAATTCATCTCCATGGAAGTCCTGGTTCCTAAATCCCATGATGTCCATGGGCACAGTTGGGAACACTGAGTCACCCGCAGGGTGAGGTGTGTTCCATGGAGAGCTTCCCTCAAGCTTAGATTGGAATATTGACCTTTGCGCTGAGGTCACAAAATAAACATTCTGCTAATAAAGACAGAGCTCTAGATCAAGTTCCCGTCAGGTCTTTGGGAATCTGAAAGGGATCGGTGATCCAGTGGGCTGGATCCATTCTGCTGCACAGACCTGTTCATTGGATTATGTAAATACATATTTTCTTTTAGGAAATGCAGTAGTTTGCACATTCTGCATCATTTCCCTCAGCCTAAACCTTGTATCTGTGATTAAAGGCTGTGTTGTAGCTTCTTTCCTCGTGCCTTTAAAGGCACACATAATTGTAACACGAGTAATGCTGTAAATACCTTAATCTAGAGGTTCTGGGGACAGAAGAGATCTGATCCTCCTCTCGCAGGCAGGCGGGAAGCACATCCTTCTGCGTGATGTGGGAATGTGGGAGGCAGGTGCCGTGGCCGTGCTGAGTCACTCTCCCACTGCAGGGGAGCACGACCGAGGCGAGACGTGCTGGCCTTGGCTCAGAACGGCTCTCGCACGGGGCTGGGCCCTGCTGACCAGAGATGGTCTTGCTGCAAAGGAAGAGCCATGGGACTCTCTTGTCTGCCACACTGAGATGAGACAATTTCCTTCCCCTTCTCAGCATCAAAAAAAAAAAAAAAAAAAAGTAGGCAGAGGATTTCTTTTGTTGTTTGTGTTTTAAACCCCTCTTTTCCAAGTTGATTGATTTGTTTCAGACATTTGACTTTTATCTACAGGCACATTTGTTCATAACAGGGACTGTTCTTTGCAGTCTTACCAAAAAAAAGAGTTAACTTCATGTTGAACCTGTTTATATTCCTAAGAACTGCCCCACATAGGGCAGATATCTTTAGGAACATCTTGTGATATGGTACAAGCTACAATTAATTACTGCTGTCTTGAAAGATGGGCAGCTAATTTTTTTAACCCATTTGAGGTACATGTTTCATTATTGCAGATGTTGAGGTTTAGCCAGAGAGAGCACACAGGAAAAAATCACTTAGTGCACTTTCAAAGTAGGAACTGGATCTCGTCAAGGCCCAGAACCCCTTAGTTTCAAGCTCGGGCCGCTCTGCAGGGCTGCCCTTGGTCAGCAGCATTGCAGAGCCAAAGGGTGAGTGTGTAACACACGGCAGCTCTGGCACACGGTGGGGAAAAGCCACTGCACAGACACCAGTGCTGAGCAGAGTGAGCGCTGGGCACGTGGGCCGGGCTCCACATCCTGCTGCCTCACAGCCCCAAGGGTGTCACTTCATCCTGCATTTACTTTGTGCTTTAAAATGAGTTTCCACTCGAAATTTTATTTTGAAAGGTTCTTGAAATTACACTGGAAGCCTCAGTTAGCAAAGGAAAATGATCCTTTACTTCAGTGCTAGTGCAGATGAGCTGGTTCTTTGTTTCCTGCTGTCTCACCCCACCTGAAGTAACCATCAGTTACTGTGGGTAACTTTGTGTTTCCCTGCTAATCTGTGTCATCTCTCACAGATGGACAGTGCGCCATTGGTGATTAACCAGACACAGCTTTGATCTGTTACACTTCGCACAGCTAACTGTGTGTTACAGTAGCAGGGTTTGTTGGTGTCGGCTGTGCAGGCGTGGGGCAGAACTGGGCTGTGTTCCCCTGGAGCCCCGGCCAGCACGGCAGGGAGGAGGAGGAGGAGGCGGAGGATGTGTTGGTCCTGGAAGTAGCAGTACGTGGTAACAATGGCTGGTTTGCAGTCGGGCAGGTGATGCTGTCACCATTATCTGTTCTTCTTGTCACTTGGATTGGGGATGGACTTCTTGGCCTGCTGGCAGCTGTTGCCAGGCAGGGTGGAGGAGAGCTGAGCCCTTCTCCGTGCCGGGCTCCTGCCCTGGCACTGCAGGGACGCTGGTGGCACGGCCCCCTCTGTGTCCCCACAGGGGACGTGCTGGCAGCAGCAGGGACAAAGACAGCTCTGTGTGCCTGCCCAGTTGTCAGGGGCTCTCTTGAGGTTACAGAGGAGTTTGGCTCGAGGATTAGGTTTATCAGGTGGTGATTCTTAGCCAAGCTGTGCTTTTGTAGATGAGTATCTGCTTTAGGATCTGCTGCTGTTCAGCCCGGGGGAGACAGGACCCTGATTCCCTGGGGGTGTCCAAGCTGCTGTGGCGGCTGCCCGAGGCTGGTCCAGGTGTGCTGCAGTGGGAGGTGAGGTGTGAGGTGTGCCCGTGCTCAGGAGGCATTGCTGGGAGGCGGGACATTGCTTACAAGGAGTTCCCAGAGCAGGGAGCAGCTGCAGGGAGAGATGTCTGCGGTGAGCGATGCGCCGGTCCTGCCAGGGGAGCTCCTGTGACAGAGCCCAGGCTTCTCCTGCCTCTGGAGTGCAGAACTACAGACAGGACTTGTTGGAAACCTGGTTATAACGTGATATAACTACTATATGTAGTAATACATTTGCTGTCCCAGCCCTTCCTGTGTTTCACACTTCAGCTCTGTCCTCTGCTTACTGTACTCTGAGGTCCAGTTTTGACTGAAAGTTTCTCAGCTTTATTAGTCAAAATTATGAACTCTTCTTCTTCTGCTTTCAAGCTGCTACACTTTGTACTTGTTGAAATGTTCAGGGATTATTATCTTAGCCTTGTAACTTGCCATATCAAACCCCTGCCTTCTCTGTACTGAAAGTTACTAAATGGGGACTGCTGGTGACTCAGGCATTTTATTTTCATAAGCATATAGGTGACAAACAACTAGTACTTTGGCATTTGACATTTAGAAAATAAGGATTTTTTTCTGTGTGAAATCAGCCACTCTGACCCTCTAGAACTGTGATATTCAACCAGTTCATACAGTCACTGATTAAACATGACTGTACTTCTCAATGATGTTACACAATAGCATCAAGTTATTTAATAACATCTTATGTTGGTTTTCTTCCCTCCAGAGACTCAAACTGAATTTTTACAGTAAATACAAAACCTTATATACTCTGATGTAAGACTTCCTGGTTACAGTTTGATCATTTCATCTATGCAAAGCCAGGTTTACACTTGGCTCATAAAATTTTGGTGAGGTACAACTTTGTGTTGTGAACATGCAAAGCAGTTTTATCTCTCGAGCCCTGGTCCCGCAGTGCCCCACTCGGTCCCGCTCTCGTGGGGCCTCCTCCTCCCTCCAGCCCCGGGAGCAGCCAGGCCACGGGAAGTGGCTTGAGAGTCACCCACGGGAGCAGCCCGTGGGGAGGTTGCAGTTGTCTCTCAGTTTGACTCTGAAGCAGTGACGAGGTGGAGCGGGCCCTTTCCTGGGTCATAACCCTACACATTCCCTGGTTTCTGAGCAGGACACAAGTGGGACAGAGCTGCCCTGTGTCCACAGTGTGTTCGGGGCAGTTGCTCATCCAGCCCTGTCCCGCTCCAGCATGTCCAGGCTCCAGGGAGAGGCACCTGCTGTGTCCAGAGGATCACAAGTGTGGGGGGCTGGGACAGAACAGCAATTCCAGGAAGTGTGCATGGCAGTCAAGTGCTCACTTGGGTACTGGCTGGAGTTCATTTGTGCACCTTTGGGCTCCCTGCCTGCTGGGCCGCCTTCCTTCCTCCCAGTTCTGCAGTGTGCTTCCAAACCAAAGAAATCCCAGTGTTCTGAGCAAGTCCTGCAGCTCTCTGCTTCCCTGCACTGCCTTCTCCCCTCCTCCTGTGTGCTCCAAGCACTCGCCTCCTCCTCGGGGATAACCCCTGGATGGGCCCATCCTCTGCCCTTCAGGTGTGTGTGGATCAGGATTTCCCTGATGTTTCTCTATCTGGCTTCTAGAGAGTGCTGAATCCACCTTGCAGTTCTGGACCCGTGCTGGGGTTATCCTGTGGGTAGCTCTTAATCCATGCTCAGGACAGTCGATCTTCACCCTCCCAGCCTCCATGACAGAGCACCAACGTCTTCTACCACCTTAGAGCAGCTGCTGAGCTCCTGTGCCTTGGTCTTCCCGTTTCAAGCAAAGCCAGTGCTGGGTGTGTGAGGGGTTGAGCTCAGTGCATCAGTGGCACGCGCCCCCTGAGCCCAGGGACAGGGCACACACCAGCTGTGACCATGCTGGTCGTGGATAACCTTAGCACAGTTCTTGCTCTTTCATTACAACTCATCCTGCACAACTGCAGAAGAGTGAGCTTGTCCTGCTGCAGTACAGCTGGAACAAGATTGCTGGTAGTTAGATTTTTTCCAATTGCTTTAGTATAATGCACTGCTCCAGGCACCCTCCATTCTTCCCTCTATCAGCTGACATCAAGAAACATGCAGAATATCTATTGAACTGTCAGTATTTTGCCTCAATTTGTGTTACTGTTCCTGCAGTTATTTCCCTCCGATAATGCAGCTGCTGGAGGCGAGATGGACTAATGGGGCATTACCTCAGTGAGAATGGCATTTTAGTTGTTGCAAAGAGAAGTGTTGTTTGGATATCTTCCCCTGGATCCAGGCTGCTTGCCCTTGCAGCTGCTAGGAGCAGATCTAAACTCTTGTGTCCCACCCGCTCCTGCTGTAGCTTGCATGTGTGGTCTGAAACAAAAACAAATGTACAGCATTTACTGCTGATAAAATAAGCTGTCTTCAGTATAATGAGGGGATACATAAAGGATGAAGTGTCTCCTGCTGCATTTAGGAGTTTGGGCCAACTGGATAATTCATTCAGCAGCAGGGGTTGGTTTATAATATGGAAAGAAAGCTTTTGGGGTAGTAGGTGCCACACTAATCCTGCATTTATTTCTTCTCCCGATTTGAAAATGAAAGGTGAGGGGAAGGACTGCAGAGGTGAGGGGTCAGCCAAGCAAAAGGTACCCACAAGGAGAGGTATTTCTGTTCTGTAGAAGATGGGCTAAACACAATTATAGATTTAATAAAGATTGTTACTGTCCAAATGGTGTCTTGTTCACCTCTTTCTCCTCCTTGCCTGACCTTATTCAGACTGGGTAGATCTCACATGGTTGTAATATCAAAGTTAGAGGTAGGTAAACAAGTAAACTTGTAAAACAAGAGTAAGACGTGAATGAGTCAGTCAAAATACTGTGCTTACCTAACTGTCTCTCTCCTCATTCCAGTTGCAGGAGTTATTACAGCTGACTTCCTCTCAGGATTGTTTCACTGGGGAGCAGATACCTGGGGATCTGTGGAGCTACCCATCGTTGGAAAGGTTGGAGATGGTTATTCTTAAGCTTGAAAAAGTTATGAAGTCCTTTTGTGAAGCACTTGCAGAACTCCCAGCTGAGCTGGGCTCTGGGTTCAGCCCTGGCAGTGCAAGCAGCTCCACACCCAGCACTGGGAACAGCCCCAGCAGTGCTGGGGCAGGGCTGTGTTTGCACCCGGCCTGGGGGACATGTGCAATTTGGTCACCCAGTTTGAATCCTGCTTACATGCTTTGTACTCTGGAACTCTCTTTAACTCAATCATCAGATTTGGATGTATGAGAGGGGTTTTGGGGGTTATTTTTTTTTGGTAATATTTTTTTTCCAAGACCTTTACTGAGCTATGGTATTGTGTTTATGTGTTTCTTTTTCCAGGCTTTCATCAGACCCTTTAGGGAACATCATATTGACCCCACAGCAATCACCAGACATGATTTCATAGAGACCAATGGAGACAACTGCTTCATGACACTGGTCCCCTTGGCAAACATGGCATACAAATTCGTTTCTTTTTCCCCAGGTAAGCTCTTACTTCTGACTTCTGTGGATTTAGCATTCTTGTTGCTATTTAAATGAAGTTTGTGGAAATCCATGGATGTGACATGACAAAGAATAGCTGTTGGAAGCATGGTGCTCCTGGCAGGAGGGAGAGAAACATTTTCTCCTGCAGGTGTGGTAGCAGAAGGTTCTCTAGCTCAGCAGAGAATCTGGGAGAGTTGTGCAAGGGAGCATTAGAAGTTATGCTAAACATTCTTTATATAAGAGGGGCCAAGCCGTGAACAAATAGGGAACTCATTGTTCTGAAGTGTATAACACAAAACAATGCTTCATCTCTGTGCACAAGTACGTTATGTGCACTGAAAGTCAAGAATTAAAGGGTCAAATTAAATTTATAGATGTTACACTCAGTTTGGCTTTCTGTTTCTGGTGCACTGACAGACGTTGGCACTTGCCAGCCCATCTTGTGACATTTGGGAACTGCTTATGGCTCACTGGCTCTTGTGACCCTTCTGCCAAAGCAGCTTTGTTGAGGCCTTTGTAAGTTCCTGCAGCCCAGGCAGCTCTGGCTGGGCAGGACACTGTCCCAGTAGAAATTTGCCTTTCCGTAACTGGTGTTGAAGGATGCACGTGGTGTTTTGCAGAGGCGTTGTGTGAGACCTGTCCTTGGGAGTGCTACGTCTTTGCCCTCATCATCTTCATAACCATGACGAACCAGATCCACAAGTGGTCTCACACCTACTTTGGTCTTCCACGCTGGGTCATATTCCTCCAGGACTGGCACATCATCCTGCCCCGGAAGCACCACCGGATCCACCACGTGTCTCCCCACGAGACCTACTTCTGCATCACCACGGGTACTGCCCCCCTGCAGGGCCAGCCCTGCCCAGGACAGCTGGGAGACACCTGCACAAGGGCTGCAGTTAATGTGCTCCTGCTGCACAGGCTCTTGGGAACGCTGCCGTTGGGTTTGTTGCACAAAAAGTGTGGGGGGAAGCTTTGTGAGCAGCTGCAGGGAACAGTCAGTGGTGCTGAGATCTGATTGTGTGGGGTGGGGTCGTGGTGAGCTCAGGCCAGTCATGGGGTTTGTTCACTAGAGCTGCTGTTCCTTCAAAAGAGCATAACGTCTGCAGCTGGTTATGAATGCTCATTTCTAAAGCCAGCTGGATTTTCAGCATCCACTCATTCTGACTCAGGGCAGAGAAGTGGATAGGTTTGCAGAAAGCTTTAGCTTTTTATATCTGTACAGGTGGGAATGCTCAGTCACCAGTGTTGTATGATCCTAAATAAGTTATCAAGTTAATTAGACAGGTGGAAATAAACCACTCTGGTTCTTCATTCTGTCGTTGGCTTTGACAAACAGTTCGTGTGGGTTTTGAAGCCTCTGCCAAGAAACAAATCTAATTCTGATTAGCAGAATGGCATGTAGAAACATGGTACAATTAAGAAGCCTGTCTTGACAGATGGTGGCAAAATTCTTGCCACCCAAAGAGATATTTTTTCAGTCCTATTATGTCCTGAAAGTTTAAGCTTGACCATTATTAGCAGTCTTGGGCTAGTTGCTTTTTTTTTCCCTCATAAAAAAAGCATCGAGCTTTGGATGTTATGACAAACTAATCCTCTTTTTTCTTTGCAATCCCTTAGGTTGGCTGAACTATCCATTAGAGAAGATAAGATTTTGGAGATGTTTGGAGAACATCATCCAAGGACTTACTGGGGAGAAGCCAAGAGCAGATGACATGAAATGGGCTCAGAAAATCAAATAACTTTTGCCAGCCTTCTGCAATCCTTAACTTGTTGCCAATGTTGTTTTTAAAAGAAAAAAAAAAAATAAAGCCATCAGCCAAATTCAAGACCTGCAAAGAAATAACAGACTCTAAAGCACAAACTAAAAAGTGCTAACACAGACTGCAATGAAAAGAACTAATTCTTAAAACAATACTTGAAATGAAGATGATTACTCTCACTGAGCACCTTTTTGTTTAGCCATGTCTGCTTACATATTAGAACTTGCTTCGTCGCTGTATCCGTGAGGTACCGGGCACGCCACAGGCAGGACATCACTCCAGGGGGGATGGGGGCGTAGGAAACATGTGTTGTATCAACATTATTTAACTCTTCCAAAACAGCTTGTTGCCTAAGACCTGCAGGGAGAATGGTGACAGCGGTTTGTCCCTTGGTGTTTGAGTCCAAGGCACTGCATGGGAACAGTGTGTGGGAGCAATGGAAGCCTATAAAATCATGACTGCTCGATGCACTTAGTGATTGATCAACGTCCAGCTCTGTCTTTGCTATCATGTTCACTCTCACTGATGTCATGTGGAACAGACTTTGGGAATCCCGCTCCTCCAGTGGGCCACAAGTCCTCAAGTGTCTTCAGTTTCCCTTAAAATAAAATCGTTCTACTCTTCACATGGAATTGAGCAAACAGTTTCTGCATAAGCCTTCAACTTCAGGAGCCTCTGAGGAGAAGGAGGGCACCCCTACAACACGTGTGTCTGTTTGTGTGGAGTGCTCACTGCTGAGTCTTCTATCCAGTGTTTCCTACCCTGACAATAAATGTTTGAAATAGTTCTAGCATTGGGCACACTGCAAATAGCTGTATTCAAGAGCTCAAGGTATCAAACTTGTAATGTTAGAAGGGAAATGTCAATGACTGGTGTTCTGTTCCTTTTTTTTTTTAAGGTGCTTGCTTGTTTCTGTAAATAATATAAAGCCTTAATCTCTTCTGGTGTAATGGAATAATATTTTAATGTGATGTTTGAATGTATATAATATATTTATAACAAAGCAGTTGGATAATACTAATCACGTTCAAGTCTTGTTGCTGTTCTTCATTGCTGCAGTGGCAGCACTTGGTGCAAGAGCTCCATCCCTGGGTGCACAACTCTGGGTGCAGGCCCAGCCCCTGAGACAGCTGGCAGCCTGTCCCTGCTCCTTTAGGCTGGAGTCCTCACTTGCCAGTGGTTTACGGGCCGGGCACTGTATTACACCAGAACTCTACAGCTTTCAGGAGGTGTGAGTAATTAAGCAGTTCTGCTCTGGATGCGAAGGAGTAACTCCAACTGGACTAGGGTGTAGAAGTTTCCCTAAAACATCCAACAGTACTTTATCAAGTTAATGTGATTTGGATCTTGTCTAATTCTTGCCTAACTGGAAGCTTTCTGATGGTCACATGTAAGGTGTTTTCCCTCCTCTAGCTGTAAATTGTGTTAAATTCAAACTGTCTCTTCCTGAAGAACAGGGTAAGATGGTTTTGAGTCATAGATTTAGACTGACCTTGATGTCAACTTCTTCAGATAAGGGGGATGGTGGATAACAACTTCTGAAAGAGTTGGGACTTGGCAACTCTCCTTCAGTGGGAAGTGCTGAATGCAGATGTCTCTGAGCTGGGTTCTGCAGATTGAAATCACAGTTGGTACCTTGGTCACAAAATATTTCATGTGTTTAAGTGTTCAGACCCTTGGAGAACTTAATGCCATTTCATGAAACTATTGTCTGTCCCCATTGTCACAGTCAGTGTCAGATCTCCATGCAGCTTTGACATTAAAGAATTCTTCCACTTTAGTAGGAGTCCCAAGATGCTTTCAGTTGATACTGGAGAGTCCAGAAGAGGATGGGGTGGATGCTCGGGGCTCCTGTGTGAAACAGCCTGAAGCCCTGGGTGCTCTGAGAGCTCTTTTCTCTGCAGGTTTAAATGCCAAGTGAGCAGCAGTGGGGCAGTGGATGGAACAAACGGATTTGGGACACACAAATCACTAGAATTTGTACTTCCAAAGTGCTGCTAAAGGCATTGCTGCTGCCCAAACCTCTCTTGGCCACTCGCCTTATTGGAAACAAATCTGAGCTACTCATGCTAGTGGCTGCTGGGACTATTTATCTGTTAATCTTGCTTAATTATGAGAAACTGGGCCAGAGTTAATCTCCGGATGCAGTTTTCCCGGGCTCCTGAGGCAGCCCTGGCTCCGTGACTCCGCACACCCAATGTGGCTCCGGCTCCCAAGGTCCCTTTTCCACCCATTTAAAGATGTGGATGCTTCCATAAAATCAGTACAGCAATTCTGGATCAAAAGGCTATGTGGATCCTTCTTTACAGCTGTAAATCTGGCTTAAGATAAATTTGTCTTAAGTTGATTAGAAACAGATTAGAGCTGAAGCAGAATAAGGCAGTCCTGTTAAACTCCACAGGGATGGCCTGCATTTCAGTTTAATGCTTTTAAATGCTTTTAAAAGCTCTTTGATTTCAGTCTAACCTTGACAGAAAACTGGTCAGGCTCCTGCTCTCTGGACCCTCAGGAGGTCTCAGGCCTCCAACTTTTACCAGGGCTGCATTTGTCCAGCGTGAGCAGATTCTTGTGGTCACACGAGGGCCTTGGAGGAGCAGGTGTGATTCCTTTTGTGCATCCTGGGAGAAGGAGTGATTCCTTACGTGCAGCCTGGCACTGCAGAAGCCCCACAGACAGAGCTGTTTGGGGACACGGCTGCACAGGGAAGTGTTGCCCTGGGGTAAACTGAGGAAAAATACTGCCAAGTGCCTTAAAATCCCACTTGGAGGTTTTGGCTCAGGTGTGGTGCCTGTCTCTGTGTCCCTCCTGGGACTTCGCTTAGCAGCCTAAAAAGTGGAGGGGAATGCTGTCTGGAAGGGTGTTAAATTAGTCACCCAGCATACACCCCAGAGCTACTGGGAGAGCCATCCTGTTGGATCAGGTGGGCTCTGGCTGCTTGGCACCAAGCCCGGCTCTCCCGGTGTGCTCCACACGCTGGGCCTGGCCCCAGCCAGCTGAGCTGGGCTCTCGTGCCCTCTAGCTGCCTCTTCCTGCTGCCTTTCCCTGCTTCCTCTTCCTGATGCCTTTTCCTGCTGCCTTCAGCCAGTGCCATGCTCAGCCGTAGCTGAAATTAAATGTTATTAAGTGAAATAAAAGCTAGCCAGCAAACCCAACACTGCTGTTTTACAGGAGCTTCCAAGAACAATTGATGGGAGCAGCACCTCGGCTGCCGGTGCTGCTCAGAGCTGAGAACAGGAGGGCTCACTGCAGTACATGGCTTAAGCTGCAGTGGGTCTCCAAAACGTTTTGCTTCCTAATTGTTTCTGGATATTTTCATACGATGTCCTGGGGATTTGGGATTTGTATTGCAAAGCAAAGCAGAATTCATTTCCCTCGTATTTCTTTTACCTTTTTTTCATAGTATGCACGAAGCGGAGCGGGCTGGGGGAAGCCGGGCCGGAGTGGGTGTTGCACGCCCGACATCGCTCCGGTGTCCCGGAGATCCCGGGGCCGCACCGAGGGGCGATCACCCCGGCGCCCGCCCGCGCCACGGGGCTGCGGGGCCGCCGCGCGTGCACCACAGAGCTCCCCGCGCAGACGCTCCGCCCCGCCACGGGCTCCCCTTAGCGCGCCCGCCCGCGCCGCGCGCGCAGTTCCCGCGTTGCCGTGACGTCACGCGGGGGCGG